>BQNB010014214.1:42778-75601 GCA_026074375.1 Tanacetum coccineum | reverse complement strand
AAAGTTAAAATGCGGAAGCTTAAATAAGTTCAACAACGGTATTTAAAGACATAGATAAATTTCTGGTAAACCGGTCCGGGCAAATAGACTTCACATAAGTCAAGCAACGACGTCCATGCTAAGCACCTGAGAAAAACATGCTTAAAACGTAATTAATGTAGACCACAAGATTATCAAAACGTATGCGACAGTTATAGGAGATACAACTTCACATAAAAAGGCATTTACATTGCACTAAGCTTATGACACTGAAGCTAATACTGAAAGATAGCATGTATAATGCTATAAAACGCTTGCCCTTCAGGTGTCCGACCAAAGACCACCTAACTAGTTTCGACATGACATATATCCGTTAGTCCTTGGAAATCTCGAACTAGTAAGTGCTTCTTACCCGGATAGGGATAATTAGTCCCAATAGATCTATTTATTCACTCGCGCTCCCTTAACCGGTCCTCCGGTCAAGAAATTAACAGTTCATGATAATTCGGGCAATAGTGGTCTAAACGCTACTTAGGCAACACGTAAACGGGGAATTTCTCACGTATAGTACTTGTGTCCAGTTTTAAAAACAAGCAATGTTTCTCACCCCAAGTTATAAAATAATTATTCAAAACGAGTTAAAGAGTGGGGCTATGAACTCACCTCGATTGGTGAATTGAAGAAGAATAGTCTAGAATAAAATCACACGATAACGAACAACGGTTCACAAAGACAACCTATGAAATGAGGGTTTGGTTTAATATCGGAGTAACAACGAATTACGGATAATGCATAAGCATATACTAGTGTACTTTTGTTAATATATTTCCAAAAATTAACGCTTGTGATCGTATAGTAGTTAAAATGTTTTTGTAAGTAAATCGAGTAAATAATAGTACGTATATTAATATTATATACATATAAATGTCTAAGTAAATATATATATATATATATATATATATATATATATATATTGTTCGGCACTTTAATGAATTCTCGTATATCTAGTTTTATCATGTGCGTTTTCTAATATTTACTAAGTATAATAATTTATAAAAATTTCGGCATGACCCGTTCGTGTTTACACGTTTTCCAAAGTCGTAGACTTTATTTAAAACCATTTTCAAATCACTTTCAATCCACTTTTCATAATTACAAACTATACATCATCAAATCTCTTATTATTCGCAACGTCCAACGTTTAAAATGAGTTAAACGTATAGCGTCTAAGTCGTACACTATTAAATAAGCTATTCACGAACTTATTCAATAAGCTACGCCGTAGCTTTATGCCTTGGTGTATTGTATTTATGTTGGGCCTTGGCCCGTTAAGTCCAAAAATGTAGTTTTACTTATCCATATAGTCCGATAAGCAAAACATTAAATAATAAACACGTGACTTAATAATAAGCTATTAATAATCTCACAATAAGCCACATTAAAATAAGCCGACCACATAAGCTTGAAAATAAGCTCATGGTGTTGGGCCTTGTATGTGAGATGCGGCTATAAGCCCAATAAGCTATATTCAGGCTTATTTATTAAGTCGAATAAGTTTACCATTTGTCCTTACAAAATAATCTAGAAAATAAGCTAACAAAATATAGGTCAAAACATAATAAGCTAAACAAATGTTTTCCTTCTTTTTCTAGTTTGGGCCAAACCAACATATAAGCCCAATAAGCTCATAATAATCCAATAAGCTTTTCCAAAAGCTTATTACAATAAGCCGAATAAAATAAGCACAAAATAAGCTTAATAAATTTAAGTTACACGAAACAAGCTTGAACAAATATTTCCTTGTGTTTTCTATTTTAGGTCGCAAGATATATAAGTCACATAAGCTTAAAAATAATCAAATAAGCTTTCTATTAGCTTATTATATAAGCCGAATTCAAATAAGCTATGATATACTATTTTAATTAGATGAAAATAACCACGATCACAAAACTATAATTTTCTTATATTTCTTTATATATTTTCGAACCATAAATATAACCTTTTAAGGTTTATGTAGTTTTAAAATCTTGTTTTCACTAAATAAGTTGTACAACTAGCTTGTATGCATCAAGATGATAAAAAAAAGTACAAGTTATTTAAGAATTTAAAGACTTACAAAGTTTGAGGGTTTTTAGAAGGAAGAATGAGATTAGAACAACCCAAATGTTGTTTAACAAATACCCGAATGATACAAATGATCAAACCTTCAACAAATCTTCAAGAGTTTTTGATCAAGATTGGAAAATTATGAAAGTGTGTGTGTTTCTTTGGTGGTTCGAACAAATGGAAGCAAGGAAGAAGAGAGAAAACTAAATTTCTAGTGTGTGTGTTATGAATGAGATAATAGAAGTATAATGGGTTAAATAATACAAAGTTTACTTCACACACTAAGTGTGTGTTGTGTGTGTGTCGTGAGATGAGACAAAGGAAGGGGAGGGGACCAATTTGATCCTCCAATTAGCATTAAGCTAGGACAAAACATGTGATAAGGACTTGTCTTATTGCAATTTAAATTCAAACTTGGTCTCCAAAGGTTATTAAGGTTGTTTGGACGCATGCATGCATGGGGAGGGGACCAAAAATGAGTTTTTGATATTATATGATACTAGTGCTCTTTATTTGATTTAATTTCTAAGCCTTCCATGCATATGCTCATTTTTAAACGAAATACGGTTTACGCAAGTAACGAAACGAATAACGGTATCTCCGAAAATTATGAAATTTTAAATATTGTCCTAAAACATAAAAACGTGGCTATTGCCAAAATACTACAACGTTTGGTGTCTCGGTTCGCTTCCGGTGACGATTCTCAGATAATAACGGAACAACTTCCCGGTTAAACGCAAAAGCTAAACGAAACTTTAAAAATTCAAATTACTAAACGGAAACGACTAAATTATTGAATGGAAATTCTCAAGGTGTCACAGAACTAGAATTAAAGCATGTTAGTTGAGTCATGTTAGGCCCTCTATGAAAAGATAATACAAATCTTATCTTTGCTACACTTTATTAGGAAAATATAGGAATTCTAATTTGTCTAACATGAGAGTGACTACTATAGAATCTATTGCACTAGAAACTCAATTCGACCTAACGGTTGAATTGCTTCCTAGAGTGAAGTTAGGTTCGTGGTATAACCCGTAAAAAATGGTCATGTTTAGCCTGAATTGAGCACCACTAGTGATAGTCTTATATTTATTCTCTAATTTGGTTAAATAGCTCTTTTTAAATATGCCTAATGATAGTTTACATCGATAGACTTTGTATTTCATTAGGAGTGCACACTAAGCAAGTAGAAATTAGGTTTCTCCTTAGTCAATCCAGATTACATACATTTCACATATGTGCTTTGAAGTTTCAAGATGATAATGTGCTCCCACGTAATGCAATTATATGCTTTCATGTTTATCTTAATGCTCAACGTTTATTTGCTTAGCTATTGAATGCATGTTTGTTGTAAAAGCGTTTGCCTTTTTCTAGCAATTTAGATAAAATATCTCTTAGTTTATCTAAATAACACACGCTCCTAAGTGCTAAATGCTAACATGTTTTGCATGATGATTGCATTTAAAATTATCATGTTTTGTATGTGTCATTTTACATGACTTACGTGTTAATTGTGCACCTATACTATGTTAGTTTAATGTATGACAATTTATATTTAAATGTCATATCAGTCGTACTACGTATTACATCTTGTTGCTTATTGTGTTGATGCATGCGTAGATAAACTTGCATGTCTTATATTATATCTTTTATTATGCATCCTAGGTTTTACTTCTTCAACTTGAATATTTTTCTTTTTCTCACACTAGAATATTTTTCTTCGCGTCCGTGTCACAAATGTAAAAAGTCAAAAGAGTAATAAAACGGTTTTATATCTCCTAGATTCTTCACTCACACATTCTCTTAATCATCATCTTGCTTTCTTCCGAATAATCCACTCTTTTGTCAAGAAAAAGTTAGATACAAATCTAACACTCCTCCTAGTAGGTTTGACAACTTAAATATTTCATCCGTAATATTCAAGTATCTTTAACTTGCAATCGCAAACGTTAAAGGTCATATCCGAAAATCCATATTCAAGCCTTTTAACAACATAAGTTAAAACGTTCTCCTTTTCTCTTCGACGAAAACATCCTTTTCTCTTCGACGAAAACATTCTTTTCTCTTCGACGAAACATTCTTTCTCTTCGAAGAAACATTCTTTCTCTTCGACAAAAGCATTCTTTTCTCTTAAAAGAAAAAATTCTTTCTCTTCGACGAAATGTTCTTTCTCTTCAACGAAAACATCCTTTCTCTCCGATAAAAACATTTTATTTATTCGACGAAAATATTATCGCTCTTCGACGAAAACACTCTTTGTCTTTCTATCACACATATTCCTTCTCACTCAACCACGCCTCTTCAACCATAAAGATGGCTAATCTCTTTCCTCCACTATTTCCACTACCACCTTTAAGACAACCGTATACCTCGTTGTGTGATTGTTCTATGAACATTCGCAATGCTTAAGAAGAGCTACATAACTTTTTGAGTATAGTTTATCGTACGCTAACCATCATCCGTCTTGACATTGTCAAGCCCGTCGTTTCTATCTTTGTTTGTTTTCTTCTTCTTTATTATTATTATTATTATTATTATTATTATCGCGTACGAAATACACCGAAGATACGTCACCATTTCCTTCGGGACAATGTCCAAAAGGAAACATCTCCATCAAAAAGGTTGCGTCTGAAGATAACATCGCTGACATTCTTCCTTTACCCCTCAAGCGTGAATCGTTAAATTATCTTCGTCAAGGTTTAAGAATGATGGAACACATTCCATAAATCGTTCTCTTCTTTTCTTCTAGTTTCGATTCTAGTCCGTGTTCCATTCCGTGTCATGACAACTTAACTACTTCATCCGAAGTAATTTAAGTATTTTTAATTAGCGAAATGCAAATTAAAATGTACACTTTTTGAAAAATTCGTCAGTTTCCCTAAACATCCCTCCTGTTGGCGGTCCGCCAGCCCCCAGATCTATTCTGGCGGCCCTCAGATATATCTGGGACCGTCGGCAGTAGCTTGTAATATCATTCATTTTTATTATTCTATAACCAAACACTTCCTCTCTTCTGCTACGAGTTGATGCCTACTTCGCACCCAAACCTATACCCAATATCTCTCTATAGATCAATGGGTCATCCTCATGTCCCAACACTCATAAGCATCGTTGCTTATGTTTTCAAAAGTCAAGTGAAATTCATAATGAAATGCGTCTCTGATGACATCAAATAACGTCTATTTTATAGCATCATTTATCCCATGTAATAAACCCATTTTGTATAACTATTGCAAAGAATTATTACTTAATCATTTGTATTTGAGAATTGCAATAATTATGGAGTACTTGGTGAATATTAGCAAAAGGCGCGCATTCTGGAGCTTAAACAAAGATATTTTGAAGATTAGTGTTCTGACAACCAATACGCCGTATCCATCAAGGAAGATACGGCGTATCCGTGCCTGCACTCACCAAAGACTTACTCCAAAAAACCCTCAATACGCCGTATCCAATACATTGGATACGCCGTATCGAAACCGACTCCAGACCCTATAAATACCAAACTCAAAAACGAGTTTTAAGTGTGCTAACTCATATTCTCGATACCTAAACCATAAAAGTCGATTTTCAAAGGAGAAAAAGAGCAGAAGAGGTCTTGCAACGCATTCCAATCCATAGGAGACAACATGTAATTTCTTATACTTTAGTAATCGTTCAGTTTTTGGTATCATTCGTTAACTCGGTTAGTTTACCTTGGCCAAGCCATTACTCTTGTATTAATTATGATGTTTGAAGGCTAATACCTTCGGGTATTAGCTAATATTATGAATATCTGAATGTTTCATTTTGTTTATATCTCGATTTCTTAATTTAGCATTATATGCTTGTTTATATTTATCAATTTATACTTGTTTACGTGCTTTTGTATGCGACCTATCATTCTACTGGATCTAGTGATACGGACCAAGTAATCTAGATGCCGGGATAGCTCTCCATATAGTGATTTATACATCTAGAATCATAAGATCACAAATATTGTCCTGCTAAATTCGAGCTAGGATACGCTTCTTGCTTAACTAGATATCAGATATTGCCTTTGGTTTATTGAACAAGTTGACTAGCAGGTTCGTGCAATATTAGAGATTGAAAAATGGTTGAATGAAAGCAAGAGGCAGACTCAATAGGGAATGGTCTATGAGGGTATAGCATTGGATGATGGTTTGGATTCTAAAGCAAGCACAGATGACAATACATCAACAGAATAGCAGGATGGAAGCAGTAGTTCAGGATATGTTAGTGCAAATCTTATGATATTTAATCTATACGATCTCTTTATGTTTTGGTGATGACAAACATGTGACTTGTAATACGTAACGTAAAGTGCGCAAGTTACTTGTAATCACAAATCATCAATGCATACATGCATCAACATCTCTCGACGTCTCAACAAATCATCAAAACAGACATTGGTTTACACCCGACGTAAATCACATAAGGTATGTACAAACAACATTAAACTTGTAGGATGATCAAAGAAATAAGTTTTTGTCTTAAACTTTATATTTTTGTAAATATAAGAAAATTATTTCTCAAAAGTTATTTAGACAAATTATTTTTGAATTATAAAGAAATGTTTTATTTGGTGATTATTTTGAATTTCAAAATCTGGTCATTTCCCCCTAAAACAAGTGTCACTTTCACCAGATAAACATTTCACCACAAGAAGACAAAAATAGGAGCGTCTGTCGGGGCGGTCCCTTAAATAGGCCGGCGGCCCCCTTAAATATCGACGGCACCCTAATATATCTGGGACCTCCGTTTCCTGACAGATAGTTTTCAGCTCCTATAAATAGTGGGTCACCTCCAACTATTTTTAAAACCCTTTTGCACGAATTTCTTTCAGTTCTTTCTCTCTCTAGATCTCACTAAATCTGTCTAAACCTTTGATCATTTAACTTGTTTAATCTTGTTTAAATGTGATCTAATCTTCTATCATTTCCTTCTTCCCTCAAGTGAAAGAGAAGAACTTTTGTCATCATCAAGATACGAAGTTATGTAGTCTAGTTAGTTCATTTGTAACATATGTTACATATAGATCGAGTCTATGTCTTCTAATCTTTAGTAGTGTATAGATCTGAATGGTGTGTATATTTGGAAGGGTTGATTATGGGTTGGTTAGTATTTTGGGCCTTAAAATATATTAGTGTAGTGGTAGATTGGTTCTAGCTAAGATTAAGGCTCGACATCTAGCTTAGTATCGGAAAATAATGTAAGCGATGCGGTTTATGTGTTTAGGCCATAAAACACAAGGTTTGTTATGTTGGGCCATAAAACATAACGGGTTTGGTTGTACCCGAAGAAGAACTCGACATCTAGCTTAGTGTCGGAAAATAATGTAAGCAACTTGTATGGTTTTCTCCGTCGAGAAAGGAGCTTGTTGACTAGTGAAATAATTCTCGAGTTGGGTACTCAGGGAGTAGAGTAGGGCGAAGAGGAGCTTCGTGACCGAACAACTATAAATCATCGTGTCCGATTTGCATTTCCTTTCACTTATCTCTTTACGCTTTTATTTACATTTATCGCTTTACTTTTATATTTGCATTGTGTTCATGATTGTGAGGATAGGTGCGCATATTGTGTTAATTGTGATTGTGTAGTATTTTGTAGTTAATATTGTGGTTGAGCTCGTATTGTTAATATATGTGCTAGTTGTTGTAAAACATATTATCAACACTTCTCATATTACGTCTAACTTGATTGGAGATTTGATACAAAAGATTTAAACATTTTTATAAACTTCTAAAGGCTACTTGAGGACAAGTAGGATTCAAGTGGGGGGATATTTGATGACATCAAATAATGTCTATTTTATAGCATCATTTATCCTATGTAATTAACCCATTTTGTATAGTTATTGCAAAGAATTGTTACTTAATCGTTTATATTTGAGAATTGCAGTAATTATGGAGTACTTGGTGAATATTAGCAAAGGACGCGCATTTTGAAGCTTAAACGAAGATATTTTGAAGATTACTATTTTGACTACCAATACGCCATATCCATCAAGGAAGATACGGTGTATCCGTGCCTGCACTCACCAAATACCACGAACGAAACATGCTCAATACGCCGTATCCAGAGAAGACCAATACGCCGTATTGAAGATATAGTATGTGAAGATTCTGGAAGATATCAAACATGGTCCCTACTCCAAGAAACCCCCAATACGCCGTATCCAATCTCTTGGATACGCCGTATCGAATCGACTTCCAGACAGTATAAATAGAAAACTCAAAAACGAGTTTTGTGTGTGCTAAATCATATTCTTGATACCTAAACCATAAAAGTCGATTTTCAGAGGAGAAAAAGAGCAAAAGAGGTCGAGCAACGCTATCTATTCCATAGGAGACAACGTGTAATTCCATATACTTTAGTAATCGTTCAGTTTTTGGTATCTATTCGTTAACTCGGTTAGTTTACCTTGGCTAAACAATTGCTTTTGTATTATTATGACGTTTGAAGGATAATACCTTCGGATATTAGCCATTATTATGAAGATCTGAATGTTCGGTATTGTTTATCTTGATTTCTTGATTTATCGTTGAATGCTTGTTTATGTTTATCAATTTATACTTGTTTACGTGCTTTTGTATGTGGCCTATCATTCAACTGGATCTAGTGATACAGACCAAGTAATCTAGAGCCTGGGATAGCTCTCCATATTGTGATTTATACATCTAGAATCATAGGATTACAAATATTGTCCTTCTAAATCTGTGATAAGGATACGCTTCTGGCTTAACTAGTTAATCAGATATTGCCTTTGGTTTAGTGAATAAGTTAACTAGTAGGTGAACCTAGATAATTCAACAAATAACGTTCTGATTCCATTGGATAGTTAGACAAGTGGACTACTAGTGTATAGATTGCCATTAAGCAGTAAGTGGGTAAAGTCTCTATGAGCTAGGGTTTAACAAGTTCGCCATTGCTTTAATCCCTAAGATAGATTATAATCAGCAAATAAGGATGCTTTATGCGGATGCTTTAATTATGACAAAATTAATGTATCTAGGTCTTAGGATGAAGTCCCGCCTAAGTCTTAAGAATGATATGTCACCTCGAGAGAAGAAATCATTGCACTTAATAATAAACCAACGTTCTAATCGGATTAATAATGATTAATATAGTTTTCTTATATTTGGCTCGACCGCTCTTTTATCTTCTGATAATTTACTTGCGTGGGTTAAAGTGCCTTGAATTGATTGTAGTCACCAACCAAACCGTGCCAGTCTCTCAGGCTGAAAACCCCCTTTTACCCGTTAGAATTAGGATTAGGACTAACATAGGTTTAGAATAGAATAGAATTAACATAGATTAGATAATCAAGATATTAATAAATTGATAGATTTAACGTCGCTTCAAGAGTTCGACACCCTACTTGCCACGAAACTACTACCGACCAGGTACACTGCCTGTAAAAGTGTTGTTTTTGGTTTAGTCGGCAAAATATAAATTTAAAACTTGAATCATAAAAATATACACCACACAATGACACATCAGCTACAGATGCTGAAAGAGCACGGGATGATAAGGCAGCACGGGATGATAAGGCAGTTTTTGACAAAGTGAATGTTGCTGTCGGACCCTCACTTGACAACAACACATTGACTAAGGTACATCATTCAAACAATGATACATTTGAAAATGAGTTTGCTCTTGAGATACAAAATCATGAACAACTTAAAGTGGAAACTATACTAAGGTAAATCGCAAAGATCAGCAAGTGATTGCCTCTTTGATAAAAGGCTTGAGATTTTTATGAAAACACTTTTTGCAAAACAAACAACAAATGAATCTGAATACTGCAAAAAGATTAAGCTTTTAAATGAAGAAATTTCAAATCTTAAATCTCCAGCTTGTCAAAAAGAAAAGTCTTTCCACAGAGAGAATGAGAAGTATGTTGAGTATGCCTAACCACTTTTAAATAGGAAGAATGAACTTGAAAAACAAATCAAGAGTTTCTGAAAGAAATAAACGATCTTAACAATAAACTTCTAAAAGCGAGACAAACTGCTCAGACTTTTCATATGTTGCTTCCAAAAGAAGACAATGTGAATACGGGAAAATAAGGCCTTGGCTTTGAGAACCAAAATGATGTTGATAACCCTTTTATCCTTAACAAAGCCAAAGGGTTAACACCAAGTTTGTATGACATTGATGAAATGGGAAAAGACTTGATTTCTGATCATAAGATCAATTCTGATAAAGATTAAATGTGAAGCTGAAAAAAAATTAAAAGTAAAAGCAAAATCTCCGCTCTCGTATCATGGCTTTGTATATGGTGAAACTCAGTTTGAAGAACCCTCAAAAATTCCTTTGAAAAGAAGACAAGTTAACTTGAAAAACATTTGGAACAAGCTCAACTGGTAAATTATGATCCAAAACTTTGGAACAGTCTTCCAATGAAATACTTTTGTTTTGTTAAACATTCGATGCTTAATTTTGAAAAACAAATTGTTTTAAAGCAAATAATCAATCGAAGAGAATTCATCACCCCTTGGGATCCTGATGTTGCTCTCAAGAGGAATGTTCAAAAACGATTATCAAAAGAATTTAAACCATTATCTAGAAACATAAATCTTCAACTAAACAGCTTTGAAAAGAGTCTTGTCAAAGAAATGAAAGATGATTTAAAGTATGTTTTGTCTCTTGAAGACGAGTTTGATGAAAAGTGTTTAATTTTAGACATCCAGACATAATTTTTCAAAACTCCGTTTGAGTCAACCATATCTGAGTCATATAGCCATGTGTATGAGAACGAGATGTTTGAACAAAGTTCTTCTTTGGAAAGTAAAAATTGTTGTCTCAAAAAGACCGTTGCCCAATTTTAAAAAGATTTTTCAAAACTTGAAGCACATTGCATTAATCTTGAACTTCAATTGCAAAACAATGTTTTAAAATCGAGGTAACATGGTCAAATTTTAAAAGAAACAAGCAATGAAGCCAAACTTAAAATAGACATACATGTAATTGAATCAATTAACATCGAACTGTAATGTAAAGTGGCTAAATTACTTGAGGAAAACGAGCATTTAAAAGCTCAGATTTAGGAAAAGGTGTTTGCAACGGCAGCATTGAAAACGAATTAAGAAAGTCAAAAGGAAATAGTATGGATACTAAGTTTGCAAAACCATCAATCTTGGGGAAACTGCCTTTACACCACTCAGAAACCAATAAGTTGTTAGACAACCGAATGCGTTTAAATCTGAACGACCTAAATTTTCAAAAACACGGTTTGCCTCACAAGTTGATGTGAAGAATGATTTGTCAAAACCAATCACTCCACATTATTGGCCTAATGTAAGAGAACTGGCTTTCGCAAAACCTCATCGCGTGATTGCATCTAGCGAATCTAGGAATAGCTCAAAGAACATGCCCAAATTTAGTTCAAATGACATGGTTCATAATCATTACCTGGAGGAAGCTAAGAAAAAGATACAAGAAAGAGATAGAAATTCAAAGACTAGTGTGATGCCTTCTGCTAGATTACCAACCACTGCTAATGGTAGTAAACCAAAACCTGGGAGCACGAATCAAATTACTAGGAATTGGCCTACATATAAGAGTAGTTGTGTAACAAAAACTGATGTGCCCAAAGCAGAACACTCTAATAATTCTATTTCTTTTTTGGACTTCAAACGCTTTATCTGCTCGACATGTCAGAAATATATCTTTAATGCTAATCATGATGCTTGTATAACAAACCTCCTGAAAGAGGTGAATTCTCGGGGTAAGAAACAATCCAATAAGAAAACAAAAAGATACATACCCGTAGAATAGAAAAGTGAATCTAAGAAACCTAGAAGACGGTTATCAATAGGACAAAAGTTTTCCTCAAATAAGACTTCCGTTGTGTACATGAAAACAACGACTCCTAGATCTGGTCTTACATGAAAACCAACGGGTAGAATCTTTACTTCTGTTGGTCTTAGGTGGACTCCCACAAGAAAATTTGTTGGAACTTTCCTCAACACAAATGATAGTGCACTACCAGTATGAAAGGAAACATGTTCTCCTAACACTGTTATATGTGCAAATGCCTCTATAGTGAGTGCATGTACCTCAACAGCTTTCGAACCCAACTCTTCAAATGGTTCATCTCATGTAAATATATTATAATCCTCTTCTTTGTATAAACATTCTATTTTCAATTACGTTAGAATATATTTTTGAAAAAGAAAATACAAAAAATAAAAAATGTCAAAAAGAAAATACAAAAATAGAAAATTTCAAAAACAAAATACAAAATCAGAAAATCAAAAATAACAAAAAGAATCTTCTCAACATGTCTTTTGGTATCGATAACATCTACATACCTAGAAATGTCGATTAACATTGACACGGGTGCGTAAATGAAGTTCGAGCAAGAGTTCATACGTTTTAAAACATGTCATATCTAATTTTCTCAATGGCTTTCGTATAATTCTATACGAAACCCGCATTTTAAAGAAAATAAAAGTGTACACTTCAGTGCGCTTTATCTTAAAAAGAAGAGAAATATTCTTCGCCCAGAGCATTCTTTTAAAATTTTCATGCTCGAAACACACGACTTCTATGTAAATATCAGCTTAGGACTCGTTCTTCAAATAAAGGAAAGTGTGCAATAATGTACATTTATCCTAACAACGAGAAGATAGCAACTTCTCGGACTTGAGCTGACACAAAACGTCAATTCAAAGACATTCAAAGTCTTTACAGCTCAAGTAACATTGGTTTTCAAAATCGTTGAACATAATTTTTCAATAATTTTTCAAAAGGTTTTTCAAAAAATTTCAAAATTGTATGTTCAACACTCTCTTCTCACGAAACTTTCAAAAGTCGAATCATTTTTTATAAGGTGATCCATTTTTGAGGGGGAACCTTTAAAACCAAGTTTTAATGTTTTTAGACACATTCTCACATATCTACTTTGTGTATCTAAACCATTTCAAAATGTTTAAACAAGTGAAAGATGTTATTGTCAAACATATTCAAACACTCATTTTGTTAAAACACTTGGAATTTACATTGTCAAAAACCATATTTTCTCAATGTCATATATGTGGTGTCATACGTGAAATTGAGGGGGAGCAAAACAGAAAAATGTTCCAATAATTCATGCAACTTAACATTTTTCTCCCCATGAAACCTTTTCATGCCTCAAATTTTAATTAATTGGTATGAAAATACTAAGAGATTAATTATTTTCATAGGGGGAGAAAATGTGATTAAGATTGATCTAGAAGACTCAAAAGTTTAAGTGCAAACAACTCTTACCTACATGTGCGAAACAATTTCGAATCTCGATGCACATGTGTAGGGGGTATTTCAAAAAGCAAAACTTTCAAAGTGTTAAAAACATTTTGATTTATATCAAACACTTTGATTGCTTTTCAATGGTTTTATGGTTTCGATCACTATACCCAACAACCGATTAACTCACGACGTCGATAAAGTCATAAGGTGGTTAAGGTCAGGTATAAGTCCTATGAACCAACCAGAACCAGAGGGATCTACCTAAGGACACTCCATAGTTAAAAACAATAGTCCTTAGGTATGATTTAGAGATGAATGAGAAAAGGGAATAATGTTCACTAATGCATGAGCTAGCACTGGAACAATCACAACAAGGTGTTAGTAAGGACGTTTTAGTAAACATTGAAGGGGTTAAAGAATAAAAAAGAAATGTATGGATAAAGGGTGAAAAAAGAAGCCCTCCACACAACTTTAGGCAAAAACCGGGTCAATACACAATCTATCGTAATCACAAAGATGATGTCTTGTATTAAAGAAAGTCGTCATGGACCCAGTGATGTAATGCACCACCCTTCCCAGCCATTCAAGTTTCTCTCAAAAGATACTTGTCTCATTTGTCACGGAGATACACACGTTATCTATTGACATCTCACTCTGAGATTGTTGATATTAAAAAGGTGGCAGTCAGCTCCAGCCTCCGATCACTAAAACCAAAGTGCACAAATCGAGTATAAAGCCAAGAGAGATCAAATATATAAATCTCATTAAGACACATTTCATGTAGAACACTTATTGTTCATCAATAAGAACACAAGTGATAACAAAGAGTCCTACGCATGATCCCTTATGATCTTGCCAAAACATTCAGAGTGACACTCTTTAGTATTTCACATTGACGAATGGGAATCCTTCTAGTGTCAACATCAAACAGCACTGCGGTAGGTGACTTGCGAGATTCTATATGAATTAAGCTTGTGTCAACTGGATATCATTTTTGGTCCAGTAAATAAATTGATGACTCAATCAGTAAGACAGTAACTAGTTGATTAACTCTTATCGTGTTGTCTGCTTTGAGACGTTTTAGTAATGAGAACAGGCTAGTACAGCCGGAAACCCTGTCAAGGAGGTTCTTATAAATTGAACCTACCTGATCACAGGTACAATATTTATACTATGGAACGGTCCTCATGGGACCAGAGGTTAATGCTACCAAACTTTGACGAATAACAAAGACATGATTCGTCCATATCTGCTATTCTTTCTAACCTTTTCATGCAGGTACTAACGTTGGTGGTCACCTCTATTCTAGAGTCTTCATAGCCACATGCTCATACTCTAAGCTCAAGGATATATTCAAGACATCAATCAAGACTTGAAGAAGGCTATGAACTTTAAAAATACAATTTTACACAATCTGAGAAAGAAGAACTTCCTCAAAGAACATCAAGCATACGAAAACAAGCAGATCAAGTAAAATATCTATGTTGAGGGAGATTGTTTGTCTTCAAGTGATGTCAAAGTATGAATATGTTGGTCAAGACACAAGATCGCAAGATGGTAAAGATCTCAAGGAGAAAGATTTAAAGATCTCAGAATTAAAGTCAAAGTCAAAAGAAAAGGCTCAAGATCAAAGATCACAAAGCATGAAGGAACAAGTCTACAACAAAGATAATGTCCAAGACCAAGACTAAGACTACAAGAGCTTAAAGTCTATGCAATCTCATAGTTAATCTCAATGACCTCACTTCGAGGGAGATTGTTAGCCTCAAAATATTGAGTCGAACAAGGAAGTTTTGGTTATTCATTTAGGAAGTCTAGGTCATTATATTATACATGTTGTAATAGGCTAGAATGGGTATCAGGCTCATTGTTTTAATCCAATATTGCATGTGTTTTGGGCTAAAGCCCATGTAATCTCAAGCCCGACCTATCTCACTCACTAGAACTATAAATACCCCTCCCTAATATGTTAGGAAGGGTTGGTTGTCACTTGTATTCTCTTCTTTATGTGCAAGTATCAATCCACCTCTCTTTATTTCCCTCTCTAGCTATCTCTCTCTCTCTCTTTCTAAAACTCTTTCTCATCTTATTGCTTATTTTGTGCTTATTATGTGTGAGTATTGATCTTGAAAGACATAGTTGAAAAGTGAGAGGCTTATATGAAAAGATGAAGGGTGTTTCTACTAAAATAGGATAGAAACTGGGTCAATTCATATGCTATCAGATTTCATGTGTTGATTTATGGTATTGAAGTAGACATCATAGACTCAATGATGCAAATGTAAAACCCCTCCTAGCCACTCAAGTAATTCTTAAAAAGTATCTGTTTCATTCTCACAGAAATTTAACGCATAATCTATTGACTTCTCATTCTAAGAATGTTTTGAATAAAGGACATTCTGCTTCAGTCCTTGATTACTAAAAGTGTATAAGTGTCTAGAGCCAATTTGATATTTAATGAAGTATCTTTAGGACACAAAATTATGTTTATATTAAACATCAATACTACAAAAGGTATAATGATTATATGTCTTTGTGACATTGCATGTCTTTGTAACAATGCCAAAACATTCGAGAGTGATACTATAAAATAGTATTCACAATGATTGAATGGAAATCCTACCAGTGCTAACATCATGCCAACGCTAAACGTAGGTCACTCATTTGAAAATGATTGTTTAATGATTGAAATAAGTGTTAAATAGTAATATATGTGATCTAGGTGTTATGTGTTTCTTTGAAATTTGTTTTCAAAAGCATAAAACAACATTTCTATGATTTATCACGAAAAAGCTGTTTTACACTAAGTTCATGAGATTAATGATTCTTTGGATTTTATGGTCATATTTTTGCATCCTTATCATCGAGATATTGATTTGATCATATTTTTCAAATACATTCATCGGAAATTTTAAATGCATGATGTTTTCCATAGACTTCATGGTTAAAGTGGAAGATGGTTCTTACTATGATAATTCTACATTCATCTTCTACAACATACAACAACAACATACATAACTTTCACAAGTATGACAACTTTAACGAATCATATAACAACAAAAGTTACCTTTCAGCCATCATGGGAATGATAGCAATCAAGTTTGTTGGTTTGGGGGAGCTTATGGGTTATTTTAGGGGAGTATGTTTGATGATAAAGGGAGATTGTTTGATTTTTTTAAGAGAAAAGTTATGATTTTCGACTTCAATTTCACGGACTTTCAAAGACAAATTCTTCAAGTGATTTTCAACCCGGAGCTTATTTTAGAAGCTTATATGATCATGATGCTCATAATGAATCATAATCATCATGAGGGGGAGAAGATATAAGCTTAGTATTTTTCTTATATATGAAAAAGGGAGAAGATATAAGCATAGAATTTGGTAGAAATTAAGAGATTCATCCAAGTATATAAAGGGAAGAAGATATAAAAGGAATTTAGAGATATTATGGGGTAAATCATTTTTGGTTGATTAATCATGGGAAGATGTCATGGGAAGATATCATTGAAGAAATTGAGTCAAATAAATCATTGTGGTAAAAGTAGTTTGATTAAGAAGATAAGATTCATATTTGTGATTGAGGTTACTTCATCAAAGTGTTTTGAATAAGCTATAGTGTTTTATTAATTTCAAATATCGATCAAGATAGCCAGTTCAACATTTTCATGGATTTACTTCTTAAGAATATTGACATTGTCTTCAAACAATCAAAGTTTAATACTTTAAAAGATGGATATGTGATTGAGGGGGAGCTTAAAGAATATGAAGATTCAAGTGATAAGTCAAAAATTCAAGTCTTCTTCGGAGAAAAGTTCAATCAATATCATCTGAGAATTAGGGAGATTGTTAGAATCAAGATTATTCATCAGCAACATTATGAGATTGAAATCAACTTTTAGGATCAAGATCAAGATTTAAAGATAAAGATTTCATACAAGCTTTTAAAGAATCAAGTTGCAAATAAAGATCAAGATTCAAATAGCTTTTGAGAATGCTGATTTTGAGTTCGAGAGTAGAGTTGATACTTTCAAAGAAGTATTACATAAGGAAATATGAAGATCGAGCTACAAGGTCGTCCTCAGCTTTCACAAAGAATTCTCAGCATTTTCATGCGTCAACGAAAAGAAATCTAAATTCTATCCTATCATTACATAGGGGGAGATTCTTGTAATTAGAGATGAATTCCATTTTTGATGTAGGATTGATGTGCTTAAACGTAAATAGTCTAGGGACTAAATGTGTATTTATTATATACTTGGCAACATCACCAAGTATAGAATAAGGCATTAAGCCATCCACATGATGTAACTTCCACCAACCATTTCATTTGTGTCAATACCAAATGGAAAAAGGAAAACACATACTCTCTCTTAAATACACTGATAACCTTAAAATTAACCTTTTTGTATATATAAATTATAATAAATATATAAAGATAATTTCAAAATTATAATTCGATTATAGTACGATAAGTATTCCAAAAGATTCAAATAAATTGCTATTGACCAAAGCAATATCAAAAATCCCCCGAGTCGTTCTCCCAACGAGATGCGAATTGAAAATCGGATTACGTTTGTGATCGTGTGAATTGAATGGTTAAAGATTTTTGGAGTTGGATTACTAATTCTATAATTAAAATGCAAAAACGATTAAAGAAAACCTAAAAACAAAAGCTAAAAGTGATTAAAATCTAAAAACGAGAACGGGATTTGAAACCCGTTCTTAAAAAAAACAAATTTTGCAAAATTAACCTTACGAAAGCAAATTTAATTTTCCTAAGTGCTAAGTGATAAAAAAATTTCTAAAGAAGAATTATATTTTTTTGACTTTTTAATAATTTTTTATAAATTAAAAACGATTTAAAAAATTAAATGATAAAAAATACTAAACAATACGGGAAAAATCTGAAAAAATTGGGAAAAGTAGCTTGAACAATGCTGGTTTTAAGAAAAATAAGGTGGGGTTGTCAGCTTATTGGAATAAGCACGAAATAAGCTAAACAGGCTAATGGGCTTATAAGGCTAAAGAATGCTTATATAATAAATTATACACACTCTAACCAGATAGCCCTACTGGAGCAGCTGGTTAGTGTGTGTTGTGTTTGGGACGAGTGTGTGCAATAAGGGAGGTCCAGGGTTCGAACCTTGGGTCTCCCTTTTTGCAAAACTATTTTTTTAATTTTCTTTTTGCAAAATTTTAAAACAAGACAAAATAAACAATTTTAAAAAAAAGAGTTTTAACAAAAACTTAAAAATAAGCAGTTATAAGCAAATTAAAATGACAGATATGCTACTTTTACACTAAGGTTAAAAAAAGCTAACTGTTAGGCTACTTAAAGATATTAAGCTAACAAAAAGGGAAATAAGCTAGGACAGGCACTACTCTACTCCTAATAAGCAAATCTAACTAAAATAAGCCAGAGAAAATAAGCAGAAAATCAAAAATCAAGCAATAAGCAAAGGGACAAAACTGTCAAGCAAAACAGCCTATGAGGGCACCCTTTGGGCTTATTTTTAAGCCCAAAGATGGAACATTATGGCTATAAGGGGTATACCAGCTTAAAGCTGGTACAATAAGCTTTCTAAAAGTGCAAAAAAAAATAGAGTTTGAAATAAAATAGAAGCTGCTAAAAAGTTAAGAGAAAAGGGGTGGACTCAATTAGAAATGCTGATTTGGTTTTTAGAAAAGAGAAAAAGGCAATTTGCAGGTATGAAAATAAGCTAACAAATAAGCTTCAAACTGAAAATTAAGTAAAAACAGATAGGGTTCACCACCCAATGAGCTTATGCTCAAAGTTTTAGATCCTGAAAACACTTATAACTAGCTTAAATTTGGATTTGAAAAATGCATTTTTAAAACTAAAAACAAGTAATACTTAGACTTGACAGATTTTGATTAAAACAAAGGTAGGCTAAATGACACTTATACTACTCTATTAAAGACTTAAAAAAAACACAAAAACTAGCACCTACAAGCTATTTTGAAAGCTTAATAAAATAAGTTCCTTTTAACTGTTCTATCACCATAGTTATAAAACACTTCTTAGAAAAAGATTAAAACAATCTTTAAGACCAAAAAAAACTTTGAAAACAGATTAATTACTTCTTAAAAAGGCTGGCCAAAAGTGGCCAAGTGACCCAAAGTGTTTTTCACACAATATGACCCGTTTGACCCCTTATCCCAAACACCCCTTTAAAAATGAAAAGTCAATTTAAAAACCGATTAGCAAGGATTTAAGTTGAGATTTTGAAAAACATATTAATAACAATGAAAAATAAGCACTAATAAGTAATAAAAACACAATAATAAGATTTGACAATAAGCAAATAAGCATAAGCAGATTAAGAGGCAAATAAGACAGTTTTTAAAGCAAACTTAAAATAAATGACAAATAAGCAATAAAAAGAGGCACATAAGCATAAGACAACATACATAAGCAAGAATAAGCATGACTAAGCACAAAATAAGCAGATGAACAGTAAAAAGCAAAAAATTGAAAAATGAGAAAAACTCATAAGTGTATAATGATTGTTGGGCATGACAAATAGAACTCAAAAACCAATCCATATAGCTCCTATTGAAGCACTAAACCCTATGGCCTATCCAAGATTTACATGCTCCATTGCTGACAGATTTCTTGATTTTTTTGTGAATTTGGATTTTTAGAAGATTGAAAAATAGGCTTTCTAAATACGCTTTTGATGGTTCAAAGGCTTATTAAGAGCTTAAGAACCAGTAATTAAAGAACAAGTGTAGCCTAAATGACAAGTATTTAAAGGAACTTGAAAATTTCATTAACTTGAAAAAGGTACAATGCTTGTAATTAAAAGACAGTAATTAAAATGACATGAAAAGTAAATGACAAGTAATTTAAATTGCAGTAATAAAAATTGGTACAATTTTGTTAATACAAGACAACAAAATTCGACAAAGAGAATATAAGCTAACCAGTCGTATTTATACTAAAAACTCTTCAAGTCTTGGTCCTCTTGTGTTTCTTCAGTGAGGACTTGTGTTTCTTGTGTGAGAGAGAACCCAAAGTAAATCTTGGCCCTTAATTTTGCTTGGTGCCCAAGAAATCGCTGAATATGGTCTTTGATTATTCTTGTCAAATGAAATCTGTATAGATTGGCACAAGAGTGTTCAATGAGGCCATGTGTGTGGTTTGAGAGGGATGGTGAAGTTTTTGGACTAGGGTGAACAGTAAACGAGGGTGAAATAGATGGTTGAATAGTGACAAGGGAATTTGGGCGGGAAGGGGTTATACTCTGTTTTTAACTTGGGTGCAGGGTAATAGTTTAGGGAAATGGAAAATGTGGTCCCCCAAGTTGTATAAGTTGATTGCCAGAAAGGTCCATGTGGTGTAATTGTTTGCGGGGTTTGCAGAATAAGCCCCTCAATGTGTATTGTAACATTACACAGTTAGTCCATTGTGGTGTGTAAGGTTTAAAAGATTTGGCAAATATGGTCCTTGAGGTTATACGCCTTTGTTGCATAGTTAGTCCTTGGAGGACTAACGAGTGTTAAGTGAAAAGGGATATAGGGCTTTAACAGAGTTAAGTATACTTTGGGCCTTATACTTGGTTTTGGGCCGAGTGGATTTAAATAAGGACATTGGGCCTAAATTTAAACTTGGGCTTTTAAGTCTTCATAATATGTTTAAATGGGCTGACCCGGCCTATTAGATGGGTACGGGTGGGCCCATTTAACATTTCTTAGGTTTCGGCTTTGACTTTGACTGTTCACTTTCACGCTTTTCCATTCCGTGCTCGGTTTTGTCGTTTTTGGCTTGATTTTTCATCCTTTTCTTGGATATCCGTTTCCTGCACAATATAAGTGAAAACATACAAATACAATGTATTTTTGGTACGTTTTTGGTCATTTAAGTCCGATTTTAAAGGTCAAAGGTATGTGTATTTAGGCACATACCAAAATCCCCCATACTAAACTATTGCGTGTCCTCACGTAATGCTATAAGTAAGCACTTGGAAAACTAAGACTCTTAATCCCCCTCGACTAATAACCTCAAAAAGTAGCTAAGTGTTCATCAAGGGGAATGAAAGAATCAATAGTTTAGAAAAGCCCTGTTTTTACCATTTTTAAATGTATTCACTTATTCCTACACATATTTTTTTTGTTCTTTTTATTTTTCTCATTTTTTTGTAGTTTTCATATTAAGCAATTAACTAGAACGTTTGACTTTTGTTATTTTTATAACTTTAGAGATCATAGAACAAGATGCATTTCAATCCTAAAATGCCCCTAAAATGGATAAATTCATCGTCCCCG
The DNA here is from genome assembly GCA_026074375.1 of Tanacetum coccineum. Classification (NCBI taxonomy): domain Eukaryota; kingdom Viridiplantae; phylum Streptophyta; class Magnoliopsida; order Asterales; family Asteraceae; genus Tanacetum; species Tanacetum coccineum. The sequence continues at coordinate 53,989 of BQNB010014214.1, read as the reverse complement.
ACTTTTCACTTATTCCAAACCAAGCTTAAAACGAAATCACCGTTAAATATAAGTTAAGATGCTAGCACTACTCATATTTGCAACTTGTGAACTTTTCACTCCCGACAATTATTATATTTTGGTGAATGTGCCATTTCGAATTTCAACCATGGATCAACGTTTTGCAAAATTCTATGCTTCACGTTCCACCCGAGAATAATGAGTTTGAAGGCGAGATCATCCCATGTAGCGACTTTCGTCTCGGCACATCTCAACCTTGCGGCTAAGTGACCAAGCTTTTGACACCCCACAGAGACTAGTATCGGGACTCACGGACCTTTGGTTTCAAAAACTCTTAGGTTTCCCGTATATACATAGCTTATTAAGAAAAACTTAAAATGAAATAGTCTTAGTTCAAAAGCATATTTAAATTTAAGAGAAAGAGATTTTCCCTATATTTATTAAACCATATTTATTACACTTAACATTATCATAACCATGATGCAATCGTAACCCTTGACCTTTTAGAAGGCGGCAACATCGGTTATGAGCCGGCAAGATGCAGCAAACTTTTATCGGTCTCAGATTATTATTCTTACTATGGGCTTTCTGAAGGCTACAACATCGGTTGTGAGCCGGCAAGATGCAGCAAACTTTTATCAGCCCACATTTTATAATTATAACTCATTATTTATTCATTTTTTTCATTTTTAACTTTATTTTGCGATATATAGAAAAGACTTCTTTTTTGAAATTTTAAGTATCAATTTGAACTAAGACTAAAATTATTGATATCGACTACATTTCAAATTCAAAAATTGTTGATTTGAGTTTAATTTTCAAAGATAGCACGTATTATTAGTCCGGTTCGGAGCTTATGGGAGAAAAAGCCACAAATTACACACATGAGTTTGTAAGATTTCCAAATAATCCTTGTTTAGCATCTAACTCATTTGAAAATTTTTAAATTTTTTTCATGTTTTTGGTATTTTGGTGGTAAAAATAGGATTACGCGAAAACAACGGCTGCAGGCACAATCAAATAGAAGATCCCCCCCATACTAGAACTAAACATTGTCCTCAATGTTTTACGAAGGGTCTCTACGCAAATCCTAAGCCGTTTATTAAGTATGCTTAAAGATAAACGTTAGTCGATAAGATTAGGATATTGGATTCCCAAATGAAGCTGAGGATGTGAAACTCGAGTGAATGAAGGACAAAACCGCGAGCACGAGAGTCATCACAATCCGGGAAATCCTGGATAATAAACCACAAAACACAAAACACGGGAAAGGTAGAGGCGAGCCTCTCACACAACAAAAAAAACACTTATTCATTACTACTAATATTATATTAGGATAAGCATGGGTTGCCACCCACGAAGCGCTTGTTTAAGGTCACTTAGCTTGACCCGATCCCCTCATACTTGAGCTTTGTCAAGGGGGATAAAAATGGGGATGACGAACACCCAAATTAGGAGTGTTGTCTTTATGAATCAACATCGGGCTTTTCTGATGAAATAGCTTGGAAGCTTTAAGGCCCTGATGTGATGAAGAAGGAGGAGATTTCTTCTTTGAAGCAAGAACATCGTGATTGAAAACTTTGTCATCATTTTTGGATGAAAATTGAATTAAAGTATCAATCACGGGGGAAAGATTAGTAAGAAATCTCGTGGATTTGACTTCAATACATATCCCCGGATTGTAAATCTTGTTTTTATCTCCGGAAGGAGAAGAAACATCAAGATCAGATCCGAGATCATTATGAGAAGGAATGAAGTCAAAATCTAATTGAAGGGCGGGATGGGTGGACAAAATATTAGGCACCTCCATGGGGATGTCTTCCACCACATCAATGGTTGAATCTCCCGAATCGGGATAATCAACATGGAATGATTCGAACTCGCGAAGGGAAGTAGAATTATCGTTATCTTCCGAGTCGAAATCATCACTCTCAATACCCGGTGGTATTGAATCATCCAGACCGTGTAATATATTGATCTCTTCCCTAAGAGCGTCAACGGAGATGGGAAGAGACTCGATGATCGTATTAGAATTGGCTTAAAAAGCTTCCGGTGGTCGGGGAGAAGAGTTATCGTAAAGCAAACTCTCCAATAACAAAATATCACCCTCCGGATCAAGGTTGATATTATCAATTCCCGATGGAATTGATTTAAGACGAGTGAGTTCATCGGCGAACTCATCAAGAAGAAAATCAATCTTGGGAGGGGAAGCCATCAAAGTATCACGGTTGACTAATAATTCAAGAAGATAAGACTCGGCATCGAAACGAACATCTTTCGGCGTAGAATCGATGTCTTCATTATGAGTCAGATTAAACTCACTAGAATTGATTTCCTCGTCAAGATCAAAAAGAGGGTTCGAATAAGTTTTAAAATTCATTTCGTGAATAACCTCCTCATGACTTGACTCGTCATCACTAGAGGTAGAATCGTCGAAGAGAAGATTGGAAAACGTCTAAAAATTTGTCGTTTGAGAATCATCACAATCGGGCACATCACACTCACATTCATCCTTAGACTCACTTGGGTTTTGGACAAGTTTCTCAACACTAGACTTTATGAATTCGACCAATCTGTTTCCTGAATTGTGTCAAGATGTTTGTCCTCCATTATGAGAGAGTCCGTTTTTGGTGAATCGGGTGTGATTGCGGTAGCACATGTCATGAGATATTCTTGTGTTGCAAAAGAATACTCATCGTCGTCATCATCATAAGATAGGGTAGGCAAATTCCATCTTGGAGTATTAATATATTCTGCAAACTCCTCGTTTATGCTTTGCAAATCCTGAAGAAGTTTGTTAAGCAATTGTTGTACCTCCTCGGATTGATGTTGCTTTTCTTTACAAGCATGTTTAATTTTAAGAAATTTGTCCCAAGCTTGCATTAAAACCTTCGGTGTTTTCCTAAAAGAAGTACGATTAAATTTCTTTAGAAAGTTTTCTATCGATTTCATTAGGTCTTCACAGGCTTGCAAAGCTTCCATGCTCATTTCTTGAGGAGGTTGATGAATGACGGGAAACTGCGGGGTTCAATTTGGTCAAAACCGGAATAATTAGAATCATAACACGGATTAGGTTCGTAATAATTCATTGGTTGACATTGAAAAGTCATACGAGGACCCCCACAATTTGCACAATAAGGCTCATCGAAGATTAATTGATCACATTGACAAGTCTCATGCGGGCCCCCACAGCGGGTATAACAAATATATTGTTGTTGAAAACTCGGTGAAGTTTATTGGAACTCATCATAGTTTTGATCGTATCACGGTTCTGGATTAGAGATAATCGGAACTTGCGGTGTACAATAGTGACCATAATGAGCATTGATCCCGCAAAATTCACACAAGATGGGTTAGGAGTGTGTGGGGTGGTGAGAGAAATTTGAAGATTAGTTAAAAGAGTACGGAGTTGAAAAATTGATTGGATTTTCATCTCCATAAGTACAAATTTTACAAATTCCATTGATAAAATGACAACCGCATTCTTGGCACGTACACGAATAACAATAAAATTCATCCGACGGTTGTCCACACTCCGCACACTCAAATGGTAAATATGACTCCATGAGAATTAAACGATTAAGATGGTTGAAGAAAATGAGAATTAAATGGCAAAGAAGTTAAAGGAGATTATTTTTGGTTTTTCAATAATTAATTAACAATTTATTTTAATTAGACCGAAGAACTTAAACCAATAATCAACTTGCTTCACGGTAGCTCTTTAAAAGAAAAACGCACAAAGGAGCGGAGGAGCGGGAAAGCGCGAAGCTATTAAAAACCTTCTCCTTTCGGGTCGTAGTTCATCGGAACAAATCTCCTTATACCCTCTTGGAGTTTGTTAAACTTTTAAAGGTGAGCCGTACTTGACAAGTGATACAAAGGCAAGTTTTAAATATTTGAATTGAGAACTTATTTGGTATTGTTAATTAATTGATATTCATAAAATTGGAAAAGTAAAATATTTTTGGATTTTTTATAAAAATATTCACAAAATTAAACACTAATCTTCAAACGATTAAACGATAATAAAAACAGCCTCCCCGGCAACGGCGCCAAAATGATAACCTTAAAATTAACCTTTTTGTATATATAAATTATAATAAATATATAAGGATAATTTCAAAATTATAATTCAATTATAATATAGTATAGTAAGAATTCTAAGAGATTCAAACCAATTCCTTTTATCCAAAGAAAAATCAAAAATCCACCGGGTCGTCTCCTAACGAAGCGTGAATCGAAAATCGAGAAAACATTCGTGATCGAGTGCTTGAATGAATTGAAGATTTTAAAATTGGGTTTTACTAATTCTACGATTAAAATGCAAAAACTATTAAGGAAAATTAAAAAACAAAAGCTAAAAATGAATTTAACCTAAAAACTAGAACGGGGTTCGAATCCCGTTCTTTAAAAACTCAAATTTTGTAAAATTAACCCTATGAAAGCAAAATTAATTTCCTAAGTGCAAAATGATAAAAGAAAATTTTTTAAAAACTTGTAAAACAGACAAAAATAAGCAAATATAAAATAGGGACTTTTTATAAATCTAAAAAATAAGCTGGAAATTAAGCTGAAAAAGCTGGCAGTTTGGTTTTTTAATTAAGTCCTAATTAAGAGAAATCAGTTAGGCATTGTAGGGGAAAATAAGCTAGATAAAAACAAAATAAGCAAAAAAGATGGTTGACTACACCTAATAAGCAAAATTGAACTAAAATAAGCCAAGGAATTAAGACACATAAGGCAGAAAAAGCAAATAAGCTAATGGGCTAAAAACAGGTTACCAACAGCCTAGGGGACAACCTTTGGGCTTATTTTTAAGCCCAAAGATGAAACCTTATGGCTTAAAGGGGTAAACCTATGAAAAGCTGTCACAATAAGCTCTAAGAACCAATAAAATAAAGTGAGTTTGAAATTCAATAAGGCCATAAAAAAGTTAAGTGAAAAGGGTTGTTGGCACATCAACACATGCTGATTTTGTTTTTGTAAAAAATAAAGGGCTTATTGCAGCCTTGAAAATAAGCTGGAAAATAAGCTTTAAAATGAAAAACAAGTGAAAACAGATGGAGATGGACTGACAATGAGCTTATGCTCAAAATTTTAAGAGCTGAAAACAATTTTAAGTGACTCAAAATTTAAAATGAAAATTGGCTTTTTAACACTAAAAATTACTTGACACCCCTTGACAGATTTTGACTTGGTCAAAAGTAAACCAAAAAGACTTGACTCTACTGCATTATATACTTAAAAACAACACAAAATCAAAGCTCAAAAGCTGGTTTAAAAGCTGAACCAGATAAGCACTTTAATACACTGTTTTGAACTAACAGTTTCCAAAACCACTTAGAAAAACTTTAAAAACAGACTTTAAGACTTTGAAACCTTTTTAAAACTGATTAAAATCACTAAAATGTGCTTGTCAAAGTTCACCAAATGACCCAAATGGTTTAATAACCAAAATGACCCACTTTGAGTTCTTATCCCAAACACCCCTTTAAGATTGAAAATTCAATTTTAAGACTGATTTAAAGTGATTTAAGCTAAGATAGTTTAAAACAGATGATAACCAAGCACTAATGAGCAATAAGCAGTAAATAAAACACAAAAATAAGCACTTAAATAAGCAAAAGAGTAATAAGCAGTAAAAGGCAAATCAAAGGCAGTTTTAAGCAAAAAATTCAAACAAAGACATATAAGCAACAAACAAGAACTAGTAAGCATAAAACAACATAATAAGCAACAATAAGCATAAATAAGCAGGAAATAAGCACATGAACAGTAAAATAAGCAAAAATTTAAAAATGGAAACTTACAAAGGTCCTATGCTTATGGCAATGAAATAAGCTCTCAAAAAGATTATAACCAATCCTATAGCTTCCCAAGAAGCACTAAACCCATGGCCATCCAAGATTTACCATGCTCCTTTGTGTTCTTGACAAATTCTTGTGATTTTTTTTGAATTTTTTGACAGAAAATGAGACAAATGTTTATATAAGCTTTTGAGTGAATCAAGAGCTTATACAAAAGCTTAAAGAACAGTATTTAAAGACAATTTAAGTAAATGGCAAGTATTTAAAGAAAACTCTTAAATTTCATTAACTTGGAAAATAAAATTTCAATGCTTGAAAATAAATGACAGGAAATTAAAATTGACAGAAATAAAGTGGTCTAATTAGTTTATAAAACAGAAAACTAAGGACAAAAACTAATAAGCTACAATGGCTTCTCTATTTATACTAAGAGCTCCTAAGTCTTGAGTCTCTTGGTGTGTTTCTTCACTGAGTAGATAATGCATCTGTGTTTGTTGTGTGAGAGAGTCTTCAAATCATCTCAGCCATCCAAATTGTGTGCTCACCAAGTCAATTAATCATGACCCTTCAATCTTTGTCCTCTTTTGTTTGACGAATGGGTTTATTGGGGATTGCCAGCGTGGCAATGACCCATGTGGGGTGCGGGGTGAGGGAAAATGATGGTTTTGTTTGGTGGTGAAGGGGGTTTCGAGGGTGAAAGTGACAGGGAAAGTCAACAGTGTCAATGGCGGGAAAGTTTGGTTTGGGGGTGCAGGGTATGAGTTTGGGAAATGGCAAGAACAGTCCCTTATCTTGTGTATTAGTATTGCAGTGATCGTCCTTGTGGCAATACAACTTTGAGGACTTGGCAAGTAAGGTCCCTCAATGTGTATTAAGTTATTTCATGGATGGTCCTTGTGGGATTAACAGAGTTAATTGTAAAAGGGTGGGCTGTTAACTTAGTTGGGCTTTTGTTTTTGTTTTGGGCCGAGTGTTATATAAAAGGAAATGGCCCTTTTGGTCTTCATAAATGCACTAATGGGCTGACCCGGCCCATTAGATGGGTACGGGTGGGCCCATTTAGTGTTTCTTCGGTTTTAGCTTTGGCTTTGACTTTGTCAGGGTTGACTTTGACTTGACTTTTTGACTTTGTCTTTTTCACGCTCTTCCCTTCCGTGCCCGGTTTTGTCGTTTTTGGCTTCGTTTTTCGTCCTTTTCTCGGATATCCGTTTCCTGCACAATATAAGTGAAAACATACAAATACAAAGTATTTTTGGTACGTTTTTGGTCATTTAAGTCCGGTTTTAAAGGTCAAAGGTATGTGTATTTAAGCACATACCAAAATCCCCCATACTAAACTATTGCGTGTCCTCACGCAATGCTATAAGTAAGCACTTAGAAAACTAAGACTCTTAATCCCCCTCGACTAATAACCTCGAAAAGTAGCTAAGTGTTCATCGAGGGGAATGAAAGAATCAAAAGCTTTGAAAAGCCCCGTTTTTACCATTTTTTATATATACACTAACTACCACTAATATTTTTGTATTTTTCTTTTTTTTCATTTTTTTGTACTTTTCTTTTTAAGCAACTAACTAACTTATTTGACTTTCGTTATTTTATAACTTTTAGGGATCATAGAACAAGATGCATTTCAATCCTAAAATGCCCCTAAAAAGGATAAATTCATCGTCCCCGACTTTTCATTTATTCCAAACCAAGCTTAAAACGAAATCACCGTTAAATATAAGTTAAGATGCTAACACTACTCATACTTGCAACTTGTGAACTTTTCACTCCCGACAATTATTATATATTAGGTGAATGTGCCATTTCGAATTTCAACCATGGATCAACGTTTTGCAAAATTCTATGCTTCACGTTCCACCCGAGAATAATGAGTTTGAAGGCGAGATCATCCCATGTAGCGACTTTCGTCTCGGCACATCCCAACCTTGCGGCTAAGTGACCAGGCTTTTGACACCCCACAGAGACTAGTATCGGGACTCACGGACCTTTGGTTTCAAAAACTCTTAGGTTTCCCGTGGAGTACGAGGAGCGGAAAAAATATGAGATATCCTATTTAAATCACAATAGTTACCGAATTGTACTTCATTATCAAATTCCCGACCATGATCTGTTATAATTGATACAATGGAACATCCTAATTTATTTTGGATCATTTTGCTAAATATTTTGAATTTTTCGAAGGCCTCGGTTTTATTTGCTAAAAATCTAGTCCATGTGAATCGAGAATAGTCATCTACGATTACTAAGGTGTAACGATTCCCTCCATAACTTCGTATGGCGGAGGGGCCAAACAAATCCATGTGAAGTAGTTCTAAGCATCTAGTTGTTGAAACTATATTTTTAGCCTTGTGACTCGCATGAGCTTGTTTTCCTAATTTCAAGCATCATAAAAATGTCGGTCGTATTTTAATTTGGGTAGGTTTCTAACTAATTCTTTAGATGCTAATGATTGAATTATTAATTGCATATTAGCGTGACCTAATCTCCTATGCCATAGTGTGGATTATCATCCAATGTTCAAAGGCATAATTTTGTCTTTCGGATTATTTCCTAGTTTCATTACAAATATTCCTTCCTTTTCCCTAATTCCTTAACTTAACCTTTTCGTCTTTGATTATTTCGCTAATCGTGTTCAGTAAATTTTACTTTGCATTGTTATCACAATATTAACCAGACACTAACAAGTTATATGATAAGTTATTCTACTGCTCACAATTTTTAATTATTAGGGAGTCTTGAGAAATCGTACATTTGCCTATGATTTTACCACGCAAGTTGTTTTCTCCCAAAGATTACGTTTCCTCCATTGTATGTGCTTTTGTATGAAGAATGATAACTTTCGATTACCGATCCATAAGTGTTTTGTAGCAACCACTATCTTTATATTCATCTCATCGGATTCCAAGTTTATTCCTAGGCATATTTCATCGGGCGCTTGAGCTACAAGACAAGTTTCATCTTTAGTCTTTTCCACTTCATCTTCTCCATTGTCGCTCCATGCTCCTCCAATAAATTCTCTTTGATCGTTGTTCTTTGGCGGCTTTGAACATTCTCCAATGAGGTGATTTGGATCACACATCTAAAATAATTTCTTTCACTTTTACCATAACCATCATTTTCTACTTCTTTAGAAGTTTTTCTATCGCCTGTTGTTGTCTTACAAATTTCCCTCGTACCTCTTGAACGAATTTCCTTTTCTGAATTCCTTTAAGATCATATTATAACTCTTCGTCTTCACTATTCGGATCTTGAGCTATCTTCAAACACTTACTATTCCTTTTTCACCTTTAATGGATATAGATTTTGTTTCTTTACTTTGTCATTCTTCCTTTGACCGTAACGAAATCTTTCTGTTTGTGGAATCACTTTACGTACGACATTACAGAATACCCATAGTTTGATCATAGCCACATAAACGCTAGAATAGAATCCAACTCCAGCCCATGGGCCGGCCATGGTAGTATTTATACACCCTCTCCTAGTCTTGGAGAGGGTTGGTTGTTCATTTTGTTATTCATTCATTTCCATACATTCCATAATACACATTCATCCATTCCATCCAAGTTTCTCTAACAATCCAACCCACATCTCACTTATTGTTCTTGGTTGATTCATTAGATTACTAGTATTCTTCAATTGGTATCAAGAGCCATGGCAACATACTCTTGGGTCGGTTTTGATTTTTGTCCGATTGGTTTCTTGGTCTCAAATCTTTACTTATTTTTAAAATATGGTTATTTAAAATATGTCACTTTTGAATGTCACTGTTGTCATTTTTTTGTTGTCAGTGGTGGTTTCATGTCCATACTTATTATAAAATACTCTGGCTTATTTCGTCCTTATTTTTTTGGCTTATTTGGTGGATGTGTTTGGTATAACTAGCCACGGTTCGATTTGTTTTTTTTGCTTACTTTTTCGAGGCTTATTTTCGTGGGTTGTGCTGCTTATTTTGAGCTTATACTGGGTGTTGTACTCGACGATTGCATGAAGAAAGATGCGTTCAAGATGCCTAGAGGATCGAACGAGCCTCACACTTTGTGGATCGAACGAGTCGAAACCAAGAAGGATCGAACGAGTGACTCTTCAAGGATCGAACGAGTGGCCAACTTAGTGGATCGAACGAGTGACTCTTCAAGGATCGAACGAGTGGCCAACTTAGTGGATCGAACGAGTGTTTTTCTTATGTGGATCGAACGAGTGGCCAACTTAGTGGATCGAACGAGTTTTTTTCTTATGTGGATCGAACGAACTTGAACCTATGAGGATCGAACGAGTGGCCAACTTAGTGGATCGAACGAGTGTATTCTTATGTGGATCGAACGAGCGGCCACTCTTAAAGGATCGAACTAGCTACAACAATAACAACCGAACAAGATTCAAACCGAGTCAACTCGGCTCTTACCGAGTTGACTCGGGTCAACTCACTGAGTTGTGACAAAAATGAAGAAGAAGAGGACTCAACAAGACTCACACAATAACAACTTCCTCAACATCACAACATCAAATCCAAAAAATCTAAAACATATTCCATTCTTCACATCATCTAATCTAACTTCATCTTATCCCTCCCCTACCATCAACAACACTCGTACATAAAATAGAATGGATCTCAGATTCATTTTTTGTGGGTTTTAATTGTACCATGATCTTCATAGATCGTCACCACAAAAGAAAACATCATCATGGATCTGTAATTAATATACGAAATTAAAAGTTTGATCTTATAACACTTGGGTTATAAATCATTCTTTGTTTCGATTAATTGATACACCGACACAAACACAACAATATAACCTACCCGAGACCTCTTTATAAGAGACCTTAAAGCGATCGTTCTTGTGGTCTATTCACTTCGTTGGTGTGATTGTAAGTGGGTTCACAAAGTTTAAGGAGGTTTGGTGTTTATGTAGTGATCTGTTGTTTTTTTTTGAAAGAGATGGTGTGTTGTAACTGAGATTGTAGGTGAGATGGGAGTTTAGATTGAAAGAGATGGAAGTGATCTTTTGTAAGTGTTGGAATAGATGAGTTTGGAGTTGTTTTTTGTGACTGCAGAGATGAAAAGAGAGGTTAGGGTTAGGAAATGTTTATGGTTGAGAGAAATTAGGGGGCAAATGATATTTATATATTGACAGTCATTGTAAGGCCGGATATAACTAATTTATCTTGGGCCCGTTATTTCTTACATGCAAAATGGGTATGCTAAATGGGTATGTTCGAAAATGATTAGGATGGAATATGTTAAATGTTTTATGCATTACTTAATGGTTATTGATGGGGCTTAAAATGTGACAAAGTGATAATTTTTAAAGTGACAAGATCAGTGACGAGACCGGGATCAATTTGGATAACGAATCATGAAACTTAAAGGCTAGATTTGGAATTAATTTTTGTGACTACG
>BQNB010014214.1:0-42193 GCA_026074375.1 Tanacetum coccineum | reverse complement strand
TTGTTTAAGGTGGTGTTCATGTGTTTAAATATAAGTCGTTAGAGGTCGTCCCTTATACCGTTGGAAAGGTATTCGAGTGTATTAAAAAATCGAGTCTTTTTTTGGGGCGTTTCAACTTGGTATCAGAGCCTTGGTCTAAGAGATCTAGGATGTCACGTTAGGATTTCCTAGACTTAGATTTTTTGGGTGCGTTAGGGATAAGGTAGGTAGCATGTGTATAGTTACGCGACTTTTAAAGATACATATGTATAGTAATTTTTATGACTATGCTTGGCCATCGTAGTGATAAAAATATGATACATATGTATAATTGAAATCGTGGAGACTATACATTTAAGATAAATATAGGATTGATTAAGAGTATGAATTTAAAATGTTATTAATGAGATTTAATAGGTCTATGACCATGCTTGATAGTCTAAAACTCTTATTTTCAGTAAGAAGAGAAGATGGTGAATGCGCGTCGCAAGGAAGTTTTAAAAGCTTCAACTTCCAAAGAAGCCAAACTTTCGGCTAGTGATGCGGAGCACGATGTTAATGATAATGTTTCTTCCTCTAGCTCCGAGGACCTTAACTTTAGAGGGTTCACAGAAGAGGAGACAAAAGTCCTAAGTTCAATGATCAATAAGCAAGTAGGAAAAGCGATCAAGAATGTGATGTCGTACTATATTAGCCAAACAACCGACAATCTTAAGGAGGTGAGTCAAAAGGAGCTAGAAGAGTTTAAGAAGGTGGAATTACGAACGACTATAGGAATGAAATGGCAACCTATCGTGATTTCACGGCATGTGATGTGCCAAAGTTTGATGGGGCACTTGACCCAATTGCTAGTATTAGATGGCTTGTCGCCGTGGAAGGCGCCTTTCGTACTAGTAATTGTAAAGAGATGAATAAAGTTAACTTTGCTTCAAATTTCCTTCGTGATAGCGCTAAGATGTAGTGGGAAGGAAAGGTTTGTGAGAAAGGTAAAGAATGGATAGGGTCGTATACATGGAAGGAATTCAAGGACTTGTTCAATGCCGAATATACTCCCGCCGAAGAGATTGACCGAATTCGAGAAGAGTTCCAAACTCTTACGCAAACTAATGAAAGGGTGAATGAGTTATGGAAGAAGTTTAATGATTTGATTCGCTATTGCCCCGAGTACCATGGAAATGAAAAGCTCAAGGTTAAAAGATTTCAAAGAATGTTACGTGATGATATTCGAGAGGTAGTCTCTCCTTTCAAATGCACTACCTTAGATGATCTTTTAAGTAGAGATCGGGTGAAGGAGGTGGATTTATTAAGGAAGAAGAATAAGGAGGTTAAAGAGAACAAGAGAAAGATTGAGTTTGGAGATCGAGACTCTAAAAAGCCTAAACATGATCAAGGTAGAAGAAGTGGAGGAACACAAATCAAGACACCCTGTAAGAAGTGTCACAAAACTCACCTTGGAAAATGTCAGGCAAATTTGCCGGGTTGCTACAAATGTGGTGCTTTGAACCACATGAGAAAAGATTGCAAGAAGCAAATGATCATATATTACAATTTCAATCAATTGGGGCACAAGTCAAATGAATGCCCAAACCCAAATTAAAAGTGATTGAAGTTAAGCCCTTAAAATCGGTGAAGGAAGAAAAGGTGGAGAAGGCGGGGGTTCCAAACCCGAAAGGCAAGTCGAGTTTAAAATTGATCTTATTCCGGGTGCAACTCCTGTAGCCAAAACTCCATACCGTTTAGCTCCGTCCAAAATGAAGGAGTTAATGAGCCAACTCCAAGAATTACTTGATAAGGGTTTTATTCGCCCTAGTAGTTCGCCGTGGGGAGCACCTATCCTATTTGTCAAAAAGAAGGATGGTAGTATGAGAATGTGCTTAGATTATCGTGAGCTAAATAAAGTCACGGTGAAAAATGTATATCCTCTTCCAAGAATTGATGATCTTTTCGACCAACTCTAAGGTGCGAAGTGGTTTTCAAAGATTGACCTCCGTTCGGGTTATCATCAATTGAGGGTCCGAGAAGAAGACATTCCTAAGACGGCTTTTAGAACGCGTTACGGGCATTATGAATTTGTTGTTATGCCTTTTGGCCTTACAAATGCACCGGCAATATTCATGGATCTCATGAACCGAGTGTGTAGGCCAATGTTGGATAAGTCCGTCATTGTATTTATCGACGACATCCTTGTCTACTCCAAAAGTAAAGAAGAACACGAAGTCTATTTGCGGGAAGTCTTAGAAACTAAGAAGAGAAAAATTGTATGCCAAATTCTCGAAATGTAAATTTTGGCTACAAGAAGTCTAATTTCTTGGTCATGTTATAAATTCCGAAGGTCTTAAGGTGGATCCGGCTAAGATTGAAGCGGTGATGAATTGGCAAGCTCCAAAGAATGTTGGTGAAATTCGAAGCTTCTCAAGTCTTGCGGGTTACTACCGAAGATTCATTCAAGATTTCTTTAAGATTGCATCATCACTAACGAAGCTAACAAGGAAGAGCACTCATTTTGAATGGAGTAGAGAACAAGAAGAAGCTTTTGCCACTTTACAAAAGAAATTATGTGAAGCTCCAATTCTTGTGATACCAAAGGGAACCGAAGACATGGTCGTTTATAGTGATGCGTCTTATTCCGGTCTCAGATGTGTTCTCATACAATGGGGAAAGGTTATCTCCTATGCCTCGAGATAATTGAAAAAGCATAAAGAGAATTATCCGACTCATGATCTTGAGTTCGCGGTGGTGGTCTTTTCTTTAATGATTTAGAGACATTATCTTTATGGTGTGAAATTCATAATTTACACCGACCATAGAAGTCTCCAATATTTTTTAGAGAAGAAGGATCTGAACATGAGACAACGAAGCTGGTTAGATTTACTAAAGGATTATGACTGTAAAATTCGTTACCATCCTGGTAAGGCGAATGTTGTAGCGGATGCGTTGAGTCGAAAAGAAAGAGAAAAAGTGATAAGAATTCACTCGTTACGAATGATTGTTACTTCCGATCTTTTTGATAAAATAAAAGTGGCTCAAGTGGAAGCATTAAAGGAAGAGAATTGGAAGAGTGAACGAATTACATCTTACATTTCCCACCTTGAAGAGGATAGTCGAGGGATTAAGACTCAACAAGGGAGAATCTACATTCCTTTCCAAAGTGATGTCAAAAAGTTACTTTTGGATGAAGCGCACAAGTCAAAGTATTCAATCCACCCGGGGGCTACAAAAATGTATCTTGATTTGAAGATAAATTATTGGTGGCTGCGTATGAAGAGGGATTGTGTAAAGTGTGTAGAGAAGTGCTTGACATGCTTAAAAGTCAAGGCCGAGCATCAAAAACCATATGGGAAGATTCAACCTTTAGAGATTCCGATTTAGAAGTGTGAGAAGATTACAATGGATTTTGTAACTAAGCTACCAAGAACGACAAAGAAGCATGACGCAATTTGGATCATTGTAGATCGTTTGACGAAGAGTGCTCATTTCATCCGAATCCAAGAAAATATGCCCGTTCATAAGTTAGCAAAAATTTATGTCAACGAGATCGTCGCACGTCATGGAGTGCCCGTTTCTATTGTTTCGGATAGAGATGGATGCTTTACTTCTAATTTTTGGCAAGATTTTCAAGAAGAGTTAGGTACGAAGTTGTATATAAGTACGGCTTTTCACCCTTAAACGGACGGTCAAAGCGAACGTACGATTCAAACATTAGAAGATATGTTACGAGCATGTGCAATTGACTTTAGAGGTAATTGGGATGATCACCTACCTTTAGTAGAATTTTCCTATAACAATAGTTACCACTCGAGTATCAAAATGTCACCGTATGAAATGCTCTATGATAGAAAGTGTCGAACACCAGTATGTTGGGAAGAAGTGGGGAGTAGGGAATTAGCAAGCACGGATGTGGTTTTGACAACAACGGAGAAGATTAAGATTATTCGAGAAAAATTAAAGGCGGCACAAGATAGATGGAAGAGCTACACCGATAATAGGAGTAGGCTGATTGAATTTAATGTAGGAGATTTTGTTATGTTGAAAGTATCACCATGGAAAGGTGTGCTACGATTCAAGAATAAATGAAAACTTAGTCTGGGGTTTATAGGACCGTTTAAGATTTTGAAACGAGTTGGAAAAGTAGCTTATGTCTTAGAATTACCCGAAGAAATGAGAGGTATTCATAATACTTTTCATGTGTCCTATTTAAGAAAATGTTTAGTGGACGAGTCAAGTATGATCACCTTAGATGATGTAGAGATTGACCCAGAAATAACCACCTAAGAAGAACCCGTTGTAATTCTAGGGAGAAAATCAAGACAACTTCGTAACAAAGAAATTCCATTGGTGAAAGTACAATGGAAGCATAGCAAGGGCACAAGCATTAGGTGGGAACCGAAAGAGAAGATGAGGGTTAGGTATCCTCATTTATTCTAAGAGTAGATTTTGGGGACGAAATCCCGCTAAGGGGGGAAGAATTGTTACACCTCAAAACCCGATAAGGTACTTTTATATAATAAAGTAGTATTTTTAAGCTTATCATTTATATAAGTGTTAGTATAATATAGTGTTTGGTTCACCATTTATGAATAAAAGGGTTAAGATGTAAGTCTAGGTGCCAAAGTGTTAAGTATTAGATGTATTACGCGGCCAAATATTATAGAGTAGAACTTGAGGGACTTGAGTTGCCAAAATCCTAAATTACTATTAGAACCTCCAGGTTTTAGTACTTAAACCTCAGGGTTTTGGCCTGCAGGGACCATTATTGTCAATTAGTGAAACTAGCACTAAAACCTCAGGGTTTTAGCCTGCAGGGACCATTATTACCAATTAGCAAAACTAGCACTAAAACATCAGGGGTTTTAGTCTGCAGGGACCATTCTTGCCATATATCCAAACTTATGCCAGAATTTAGATAAGTATCCACCTCTAGACTTGTTGACTTCCAAAATGTTCCAGAAATATCAAGTGTGTGTGTGTTTTCTGTGTTGACACCAACCAAGAAGAAAGAGGGAAAAACTTAAGGTTTTCTTAAATTAGAGAAATTGATCGAGGAGGAGAGAGTAATCAAGCTAATAGAAGTCTAATTTCATTCCCCGCATCAAGTAAGTAAATATTCAATCCAAAAAATTAAGGTTGATGTTATGGATTTTGGGCATAATGAGTAAAAGTTGTTAAATTATGATCCTAAATGCTAATTAGTTATTATTAGGGTTAATTCCCCTATAGGAGGCAAAGGAGGAGCAAGCTTTGAATTTCAAGTAGGAAATTAGAGGCATAATCAAGGTAAGTATATTAACTAAACTTGTTAATGATATCATAATGTCATTTATGATGTTTACTATGTAATGTTTCAAGGAGTTGTGAATGTTAAGTAGCTTGGATCTAATTCTAGTAATGTAAATGTTAGCATAATTATTATGCTTGTAAAAGGTATGTATATTGTTATAAATGTACTCCTTGATGTGTTATGGCTAGTTTAATCACTAGTTATAACTTGTTTGAATGTAGTTCATGTCATATACTTACTAAGCGTTTTGCTTACGGATAAGTCTATACATGTTTTTGTAGGTTCGAGTGGCGTAGATAAAGATAAGGAGAAAAGCTAGCTCATTGATGTTTGAAGTAGCAATTTGGACTTGGTAAGTTGAAGACCGTCTTTTGGATCAAGAAGTCATCAAAGTTAAAGTCCCAAGAGTCAATTATTGTTTTTGGTACATTCTTGTGTTTAACCTTGTATCAATATCAATTTGGGGTCAAAACAATATGTTTTTAATGTTTAGTGTTTAGTCTTGATGTTGTTAAGTGGATGATTGAAAATATTATGGAAGTGTAGTTATAAATGTGGTTAAATGATGTTTGGGTTAAGGGCATTATGACCCATTGACTTGTTAGAGTCAAAAATTATGTTGGCGATTCATATGTTCAAAAGTAAATTTAAATTAATGCAGAATTATGGATGTTTTGAGTCTGTTACAGAAGGTGTAGGTTTGTGTGTTGGGGTTTTCTATAGAATTCTATAGATTCTGCAGAGTTCTGTATCTGAGGTCCCAATACGGCATTTCAAGTTATTGAATACGGCGTATTCACTTTTGGACCTAATACAGGGTATTCAAGGCGTTCAATATGATGTATTCAAGTCTAGACCCAATACGGAGTATCCACATTTTTGAATATGAAGTATTCATTCTTGGACTTAATACGGCATATTCAAGTTAATGAATACGGCGTATTGGCAACAGTTCACAGAATGTTTATATATTTTTTATAAAAACCCATAATTTTCATCAATGTAATTATCCATCTATTAAATTAGATGCACTGTAATATCCATCTATTATATATACCACCTTTTTACAGGGAAATTTTTTCGCTTCATTCCATTATGTAATGTGGTTTACATAACTAAAGTAAACGAGCTAACACAACCTCTACCAATGCCATCTATATCTATGTTTATATCATGTAAATATCCTAATATGTCAAGTCAATGTTCTAATGTCATTTTTACCAAATACGTTATCCATTTAACGTACTTTACAAAACGTTACTATTAAATGAACTTTATTCATTAACGTTTATATCAAAACCCTAACTATATGTAATATATACATATAAAATGAATGTGCAAGCCTTCAAGCATGTGTACAAGTGTACAATACACAACATTTGAAATATAATTTCCCTCCAAGTCAATGTACAACTCATTTAAGCTCAATGCACATAAATCCTTGAAGCACAAATCTAAAACTATACTCATTTTCCCTCTAAAATTCATTCTAAGTTCTTACCACCACTGTAAACATGGTTCAATATTAAGGCCCACAACTTCTAAACCCTATAATCCTAACCATACAAATGTCCTAAAACGCCTAATCTAAACCCTAAACCATAACGAAACCCATAAAACCCTAATTCCTTTTAAACCTAACCTTGATCCTCAAAAGTTTATCCTAACCTTAATCCTTAATCTAACCCTAATCATAACTCCTAATCCTAACACTAAACCTTAATCCTATACCTTAATATTATTCGTGAATCCTGAACCCTAATCATGTCTTAGTCTAAACGCTAAACCTGAAACCAAAAAACTAACCCGTCACCCTTTTGCTTTCAAATTTAACCATTTTAACCAGACATGTCCTTAAGCACCCTATTACTTCACCATTGTCGCTAGTGAGCACCCTACTCACCTTACAAGCACATCCATCACACACGAGCCACAATAGTCCTGCGTTTGTCACCTCCTTGTCACATGTCCATTACACACTTCCTCCAACACTCCCACCTTGCATTGCTAGTTTCCTAGCTCACCATACTCACCCTACCGATACCCTTAGCTGCCCTTAGTCCACAACCCTAACCCCTTGGTCCTTATCTTCAAGCTACAAGACCTTGGCACCAAGGTGGTCGCCCTTATGTAAAGCCCAAAACCCCCACCCTTTCAAACACAAACTCAAATATTTATTATACACTAAAAATGGAGTCCCTAACCATGATCAAGGAAGAGAGGTGATGCCCCAGATCAGAATTGAAGCCAAGGAATCAAGAAAAGAAGGTCCTTGAAGTCGTTTACTAGGCGTGCGTACCAAAACCCTCATTTCGGACTAATTTTTTTAGATCAAGTTAAGCTGTTATCTTGTTTTATATAGTCGGTATTCTATTTTAAAACTTTAATAAGCTTCTTAAGATCATGTGTAAACTCTTGTTTAAGCTTTTGATTCACAAACTTATGCATTTTTGGTTTTCCTAAACCGAACGTACCCGTTTTGGATTTTCTAGTTCACAAGCCCATTTCATAAGCTATAGCTCATATACTCTACTTATTTTAGCTTATTCTAATAATCCATAAGCTACAAAACTCTTTTGGATTTCAAAAATATCAAAACAATGAATTTTGGATTTGATTTGCAAATGTTTTCATGCATAGGGGTATATATCAAAACTTTCTAAAATTTATAACTAGAGGGGCGAAATGAATTTTTCTAAAGTTATACTTACTAGGGGCTGTTTGCTAAGTTCTTAAAGTTTAAAGGATTAAAATTATATATACTTTATATATAAAGGATCTATTAATTGTAAATGTTATATAAACCAAGGGTTTATTATTGCCATTTTGTATTCTTAAATTTAAAATACAATATTTTTATATAAATTATAAAAATATATATTAATATTATAAAACTTAATTTTATTAAAACCCGACACATTTATCGTTATTAATCAACGATCGATGTATTATAAATCAATTACGTTATATATTTAACGTAATTTATCATCGACTAGCTTTTGAAGAAATTAAAATCTTATCGTATCACGTTACTAGGAATTTCATGTGAGGGGTTCCATTTGGGTATTTGTTTTGACGAGTTTGCTGGGTTTACGATTTAAAGTGCCCTGGCTCCTCAAACGATACTACATGGCCTCTGAATTATGATAGCCCGAACAGTGATACAATATTTCCATATATAAATAAATCAAAGTAATACGTTAACTTTTATGAAGTTTTGAAACTAAACCAATCTTACTATGACTGGGACATATTACCCTAGGTTGTGTGATGAAGCCATTACTTTCACTTGATTTACTTTTGCCATCATTAGATTTCCCATGTTAAGGTGAGTTCATAGCCTCGCATTTTAAATCTTTGTAATGTTTCATAAATCCGCGAGGGGATACATGCTCTAAACCTATGAATACAAATATTTTTTCCAACTGGTATTGCTAATCCTGATGCTTTATTGCCTAATCCCTTACTTTTTTCCCAATAAGACCCCACTATATGAACCGTTAATTACTCTTCGGGGTGAGCTTTGCGTATGCTGTGAATAGTAGGTGGAAAATCGTAGAGGGGTTGCTGAATACTATTTCCCATTAAAATCTTAAAAGGTTTCATTATCAATTACCGATCAAGCGTGACACAAATTATGATGGAGTATTCTTAGAGTTATATACATTATATTAATACATCGATTTTACAAACAACTACAATCCCAACACACAATATTCACATTTATTCAAGACATATATTAAAACTATATATTCAAACACATTCACATAATTGCAAGTTATAAATATAAAGCGGATTGAAGCGGTTAATAAATGTAAAGAGATAGTGAAAGGAAATGCAAAACAACACGATGATTATAGTGTTCGGTCATTGAAGCACCTCTTCGCCCTTACTCCACTCCCCGAGTACCAACTCTGAGAGTTAGTTCACTAGTAAACAAGCTCCCTTAAGGGTGAGAAAGGAAAATGTACACAACGTTGCTTACACGTATTTACGCCCACAAAGCTAAATTGTTAGAGTTCTAATCTTAGCTAGAACCAATCTATCACAACACAACTTCACGACTTGTTTACGACTTCACAACTTCACGACTTCTTCACAACTTCACACTTCACTTACCACACTACTTTATCATAAACTATCTAATATCTTGGTAAGGATCTCCGATCTTAACATTTTAATACACACCATGATCACCATGATCAAGCATTTACATAAGTTTGGAATACATGGACTCGTCTATACATTTGTATGTATGATCATGTCACGTATGCCCTAACTAGCATACATAACTTCCTATCTTCATGTTAACGAAAAGCTCTTCTCTTGCACTTCAATGGATGGATGATTGGATCACATTTTAAACAAACTCATAATAAGTTAAGTGATCAAAGGAAAGGGTTTGAAAAGAGTTTTAGATCTGAGAAAAATTGTGTGCAAAGAGGTGAGAAAATCTGTGGAAACAGTCCACTATTTATAGGAAAAAATATTAATTTTTTATTTGGGCGGTCCCCTTAATTATACAAGGGTGGTCCCCTTAATTATGGCCGGTCCCCTTAATTAATTAAGGGGGCCGCCCATTTTTCAGACGCTCCTTTTTTTGTCTTTTGTGGGGAAGGTTTTTCTGGAACTTTCTAGCCGTTTCTAGGTAGAAAATTTGAATTCAAAATATTTATTTTGAATAAAACTTTCTTCTAAAATTCAAAAATGGTTTTGTATATATTTTAAAAAATGTTTGTCCCATTTTATAAAAAAATGTAAGGTTTGGAAAAATAAAAAATTTCTTTGATCATTCAACAAATTAAAGTTTGTTTGTTCATACCTTTAGTGTTATTTTTACCTTCGGGGTGCGAACTTAAATTTTATTGTGAAGAAACTTGAGACGTCGAAAGATGTTGCGGTCATTATGATTTATGATTACGAGTAACTTAATCACCTTTTCGGTATGTGTTATAAGTTACAATGTTTGTCATCACCTAAACATGAGAGAATGTATAGATTTATATCGCAATATATGTCTACCAACAAATCTCCCCTTTTAGATGTGACAAAATATGTAAAACTATAAAATCATAGTAAAATGCATAATTACTGTTTACATTCTTATCCCCCTTTGTCGAAACAAAAAGGTAGACTCCTAGACGAAAAAAAAAGGGGACTTCTTACTACGCTTACTCTCTTCAATCAAAGAGGCGGAGCTTGCATCAGCCTAAGTGAAGTCTTGTTTCTATCAATCCCTTTTTAAACAATGACATCTTTGATACATTGACTCAACGAGAGATCCTGGATCAAATTAGTTGCAACTTTAACCTACATCAATGGTTTGTTTCGTGAGAACAAAAAAATATATAGGGGATGAATTACACATATCAGGAAATGTGTAGCTGTCTTAAACGGTTACAAAACGTAAGGCTTGAGAATTGTAAATGCTCCCCTTGGTGTATAGCTCCTCCCTTGATTGGGGCACCAAGAAAATCGAGTAGTTGCTAACCTAAACTATAGTGCTAACAAAAACAAAGTTAGTAGAAAAATGCACATATATATATGATGATGATTTGGATTTATATGCACAAGACACTTCGTGGGGAAACAAATCATGTATGTTTTTGGTATATGCACTCAATTTTTCTAGTGTGGACTAAACCAAAAAAATGATGAATGCTTAAGACATGGAAATGTTTTAGGAACCAATGACAATATTCGACGACACATGCTTAAGGAATAAGAATCAACCAACACCCTTTGATATTGTATCGACTTTAATAAACGAGAACAAAATTCGTTTATTAATTGACACGCTAATGAGAAGAACTTCTTTAGATGCATTTTGATAATGAGTGTTAACGTTTTATTTTAAGAAGTAAGACATGATATAAGAATATCATTTCAATCTAACAGATAATGATTTGAATTCGGATAGACTTTTATCAAGGGTTGTATTGAAAGATTCCTGATCAAGGTTTCTTGGTTAAGCATTATGTATGCTTTTCATGATTGGGGTGTTTAAGGATGAACACTATCGTAAGACTTTAGGTCAAACTCAATGTTTGACGATAAGGATGAATTGTTGAGTAACATATTCTAAATGTTAACTTTTGAACCTAGGGACGAATGTTATCGAAATATCTTGGCGAGGAATATTACTCTAAAAGAAGTAAAGAAAATAAAGATGAAATGATATGTTCTTTGAAACAAAGAAGGAATAAGCGTGAAGGAAATGAAGGTGATGGGTAAGGTTTGACTAATATGGTTTAGATGAAGAATCGTTTGATCAATGGTGGATTGTTGTGATGATGATGGTGAGAATGAGGTTGTATTTATAGTAGAGTGTGTAGTCAATGGGTGAAGATGAAGTGCCTTTGGTTGATGGTGTTTTGGAAGGTGCATTAGGAGCACTTGGTGATGATAGTTGAAGTTTGGGGGATGGGGTTTTGGTGTCTTCATTTGTTAATATCATGATTGAGTTACTTTGGTTAGTTTGATTATGAATTGATGGTGGTATTACCATTCATGTGTAATAACCAATTGTCGGTGATTAACAACACTTGAAGCTTTAATATCTTTCTTTGTGTTTTTTTTTTCCTTTCCCCACTTGCTAGAAGTGGAAATGATTTGGTAGTTCTTTCATGGGGGACATTGGATGAAAAAAAGTAAAAGTCACGGACGATTGTAGTGACTGATAACACTTGAAGCTTGACTGTCCTTCTTTGTGTTCTTCTTTTTTTTTTCTTTTTGTACTTGCATAGAGTTGAAATGTGATTTGGGTGGTTCTGTTCATGGTGGTGTCATTGTGATGAAAAAGTGAGTGTAGCGACAATGTGATGACTCGATAAAACTTTGAAGCTTGAATGTTTACCTTGTGTTCTTCACTTTGTTGTATAGTGGATATTGATGCATTTGATTACGAAATTTCACTTGAATTTTTGACAACTAGGTCATACATTGCTATGAGTGTTGGGATATGAGGATGATAGCATTTAATTGCGATCAGTTTGTACAACATAGGCTCATCATGCTTTGTTGATTGTCGGGATATGAGTGGTGAGATGCCTTGCATTTTCAATAGTTCACTTTGGTGGTTTGGGATGCACTAGAACTAGTTATGAGGTTTTATGGTTATGAGGTTTGAGTGTATGGTAGAAGTTATAGTGGTGAACGATATGTGTATCCCTTCCATTAAATTCGTGCTCATCCGGACATAAATTAAGAAATAAAAAGAATAAATGAAGAAGAATAGAGACGCAAGTGATGAGCTTGACAAAGTCAAGACAAATGATGGTTAGCATACAATGAACTTCATCCACGAAGTTATGTAGCTCTTCTCGAGCATTGTGAATGTTCATAGAACAATCACACGACGAGGTATGAGGTTATCTTAAAGGTAGTATCGAAAAAGGTGGATGGAAGGTATTAACCATCTATTTTATAATAGAGGCATGATTAAGGTTTTTGTAAAACAAATTTGACATGAACAATGAGTGACATTTTAATTGCACATTTCGTAAATTAAAAAATACTTAAACATTTTGGACAAAAATATTTAAGTTGTCAATACTTAGAGGTGTATTAGATTTTTATCTAACCTTACCTTGACGAAAGAGTAGATCATTTTGAAAAGAATGAGATGATGATTAAGGGAATGTGTGAGTGCAGACTCTAGGAAACTTAAGACCATTTAGAGACTATTATGACCTATTGGATTGGGATACTTAAGGTTCGCATGGTATAGGGGTATACATTCTAGTGTCAAGAAAACTTACTATAAGCATAAGACATATAGGTTTGTGGGAGTTTTCTATGAATGCGTCCACACATATTCAATATAGATTTAATGTGTAAAACTATTGACATTAAACATTTAATTTGAGATAGCATATCTAATTCGTTAATGCATCAAATCGATATATGTGTAATATGCACATTTTAACATGTAAAGTCATGTAAAATGACGCATTTACAAAACTTATTTGCAATTAAGCATTTAGGAGCATGTTTCATTTTAGATTATAAAGCTAAGAGATATTCTATCTAAGATTGCTAAAATAGAGATGAACTCCTTTACTAATGTATTTAATACTAAGCAATTACAGTTGGGCAATCAAGATAATCAAGAAGACATATAATTGCATTGTGTTTGGATTGACTAAGAAAAGGCCTAATTTCTAACTACTTATTGTGCACTCCTAATGATATACAAACTCTATCAATGTATACTATCCTTAGGAATATTTAGGAGAACCATTTAATCAAGTTAGAGAATGAGTATGAGACTATCACTAGTGGTGCTCAATTCAGGCTAAACACGACTATTTTTAGGGTTAGACACCGAACCCACTCTCACTCACCTTGGAAGCATTCAAATGGTTAGGTCAAATTGAATTTCTAGTGCGATAGATTCTCCAGTTGTCATTCTCATGTTGAACAAAATGGAATTCTTATATTTTCCTAATGAAATGTAGCAAAGATAAAATTCGTATTATCTTTTCATAGAGGGCCTACCATGACTCAACTAACATGCTTTAATCCTAGTTCGCGTAATCTTAAGCAAGATGAGTGGAATTCTTAGATAAGTGTAAGTAAGATGTTTTAAGAATGCTCCATTGCATGTCTTGAGAAATGAATCTCATCAATATTATTTATCTTAATTGAGTTTGTGATTCTTTAATGATAAATGATTTTAAAAAGAAACATATTTTATTCTTAAGCAAATATGATTTTCTAAGATTATTATTTTTATCATAGTTGTATACCATAATTAAATAGGTATTTGAATAAATGTATTTTTACTTGTTTATGCATTGACACATATTGTCATAGGTTATTTTTCAATTCTAATAACTTATATTTTTCAAATTATATGTAATGTATTTTCTTATAACACAACCATTTATGCTACGAAGAAAATAAAATGCATAGGATATATATTATCCTTTATAAATCATTTAATATGATAAGTTCATAAATTCTTTAAACATAATGTTTCTCAAACATCATGTTATCCTAGGTGAATAAATAAGAATAACATTCTTATTTAAGAAATTTAGTCGTTCATAAATATGATATATGAGTTTTAAGTTGGCTTTTTAGTTGTAGGAGCAAAGATCTAATTTTTTTTAAAAATTTTGTTTGTAAATTTGCCGTGTTTGGTTTTCGGAAATTGACACATGTAGCAATTGTATTGCAATGGTAAATTTTTGAATATTTCGGACGATACATCCATTTGTCAATCCTCTTCATTATGTATGTCATGCATGTATTAAACAGTTTTGACTTATTTAGAACACAAAACTATTGGACAAAGTTTAGACTCATATGGCGATTAATCATACACGTGTGAGTTATGTCCATATGCATATTCTTTTCATCTACAAACGGATGCAATTAATTTTCATATCAATCTAGTGTGATTGAGTATGTAGATGCAAGACAATATCTTGTATTATGTATTTGATGAATCTTGAAACTAAACAAATAAGAATCTGATTTCTTGTCCATACTCAAAAACTTGTCAATTAGATTCAATAAATATATCAACCATAATTTGAATAATGAATTGATATATTCTTGAAATCTTTCTTAACCCTCACGAACACTCATTTAAAAAAAATAGATAAATATTTAAATAGTGGTTTATTCATTATCCCAAAATTAGTTGTAAAATTTTACTTGTGCTAGAAACTATTTGTTTTATGTATAATATACATAGTTTTTGACATTTTATGAGTATGAGTTTTCTAACCATTTTTATACAACACACATCTTTTGTAAAATACTATATGTTTTTAAAAAATATATATAATTATGTGTGTATGTTTGAACCATGCAAGCACAAGCATTCTCTTTTTCTTAGTTATAGATGTATTAATACAATCTTTTCTTTTGTTTGACCAACCCAAGGTCAACCAAGCAAGTTATTAAAAATATTTAACCGTGTTGTTGAAAAATAGATTAAATCGTTGGGAAATATTTAGCGTGAACTAGTTTTAATACATTTTAATTAATATACTTGACAAGTTATTGATCCTCTTATTCCTAAATATATTTCCATACCCTAAAGATTTACAAGTTGTTTTATGTAACATTTGTAAGTTAAGTGATCTATGCCTATTATGGCAATGCAACGAAAAATTTGAATCTTAATGCAGAAAGAAATCTAGCATAAGTTTAGTTATGCATAATCCGAAGAAACTAGCTACAGACAAATAGTATACCCGGCACATGTGCGTAGGACATTCAATTAGCTTATTACAAATAGCAACGATCATTTAAATAATTTTTATAACTTAAAATATAAAGAAGTGACTATAATCACATAGCATACCTATAAACGTACTTCGCGTAGTTGTTGTGTATTAGATTACATTAATGTATACTTAGCTCGTTTTGTTTGAGGACCAATAATTAGTTTCCTCCCATTTCAAAACTAAGTTTTAATATTTTTGAAAAGTTAATTACATCATTTTTCTAAAGAATGCCGACTATAAATGTATACGACTCGATAGGAAAGACAAAATACAAGTTTTACGTTTTAAACGAGACTCAACATTATTGACATAAGTAGTATTTTTACTTTATGACTAAATTAATGTTTGAAATAAATATTGGAAGTTATTTTTATATGAAAGTATAATCAAATTCTCTTCGAAAGGCGGTGGCACGACTTCTACGGACTTACGATTGATTTTATATGATTTTTCAAAGTTCTAAAAAAAACTGCCGATCAGACAGGGGTTCCCCTTAAAAGTTGAGGGGCCGCCTAGGAATTACAGGGAGCCCGCCCTGTTAGGATATCATGTTCATCACTCAAACAACATAAATAAGAAAAATAGATTTTAGAAGAGGGAAAGTAAAAAAACAAGAAAAATGGTTACTTGTTCCAAAATAAGGGGAATAAGGAAAAAAATGAGAAGCAACACTCCTCTCCACACTTGGAGAGGGGCTATACATAGTTACAAGAGAAAACTATTCTTAGGAGGGCTTTTGAGTTGGGGGTTCATAATACTAATGGCTTGAGCCGACACAAGGCCCAACTAGCTTTATAAATTCCGTACACACTAGTTTTACTTATACTAGGCTCAGAGGAATATTTAATGACCATCTCTTTAATAAATACACGGCTAACAATCTCCTAGGGGTGGTCATTTCAATGAGGATCCTTCTTGTGACGTTCTTGAGTCATGGAGCCTGGTATCTTGGGATTCCTTTTGAAGTTCCTTTGCTTGCTTGTGATCTTGGATCTTGATCTTTAACTTGATATTCTTTGACAAAATACTAATATCTTGGTCTTTGGCCTTGATTTGTCTTGACTACTGAGATAATCTAAATATTTATCCTTGAATCTTTATTGCCGCTTGCGATCTGTGGTCTCCTCCCTTTATGCTCAGATCTTAAAAGCTTAGCTAACAATCTCCTCTAACATTTTCTTTAACATGATTACTATGTACATTATATTTTCTTATGAGGAGTGCTTGTTCATCAAGAGATTGCGGAAAGACTTTGATAGTTTGAGCTATTTTCATCATGTATTAATCTTTTGTGGATTGAGCATGAGGTCTTGAATCTTGACTCGTCGTGGACTAGAAGCTGCTATCGTCAGAGAAACCTGCAAGAATGGGTTAGAGAAAAACATATATGGACGAAAGTGTCTTTGTCACTTTGTCGAATATGGTTGCAATAACCACGGTTCCCCGTTAATCAGTATAAATACTGCCTGTGATCAGGTAGAATTCAAAAAGAATCTCCTTGACAGGGTTTCACAGCTGCACTAGCCGTTCTCGTTACCGAAGCGTAGCAGTCTTCAAAGAGACAAACACGGTAAGAGTGAATCAAGATCGTTTACTATCTTTCTGATTGAGCCGTCAATTCATATTCTGGAAAAGTTGATTATGTAGAAGCGCACCATCTTTTCTTTCAGTTGACACACAGTTTGATTCATATAGACTCTCGCAAGTCACCTACCAAGAGTTGTTGATTTGTTGGCCGCATGAAGGTATTCCTCTTCTTTTTTTATTTTTTTAACTGTAAATACTAAAGAGTATCAACTCTGTTGTTCTGGACAATTATCACAGGATAATGCGTAGGACTTATGATACAAATGTGTATAAATGATTGTACACATTTTGTACTATTGAATTTATGTGTCCTAGTGAAATTTTTGATGGGATCTCATTGGCTCTAGACTCTATATGTGCACATTTGTTATTTGGTAATCGAGGTCTGGAGCGACCGCCCACCTTTTTCAATATTCAACGATCTCGGAATGATGAAAGCCGAGAGAAATGTGTTGATCGCCGTGAAGAAATGAATCAGAACTCTTTTGAGAGATTATGAGTGGCTAGGAGGGTTGTGCATTGCATCACTGGGTCTATGATGACTTGTCTTCATTATCAGAATCATCTTTGTGGATTACCGATAGATTATGCATTGACCCGGTTTCTGCCAAAGGTTGTATGGCTGGGCTTCTATTTTCACCCTTTATCCATTACAATTCTTTTTCATTTCTTCACCCCTTCAGTGCTTACCGAGACTTCATGACTAGTACCTTGTTGGGTTTGTTCCAGCACTAGCTCCATCTCAGTCGGCACTATTCCCTTATTCTCACTTTACTCCTTTTTTCAATCATACCTAGGACTTCTACTCTATCTAATGGAGTGTTCCTGGGTAGATCCCTCTGGTTCTGGCTGGATCATGGAACGAATATTCCTAACTCCTAACCGCCTTATACCTCCCTGAGAAAATAACAGTTGGTTCGGTCTTTGGAGATATTGCCATGAAGATCCATAAAACATTATAATGAAAAATCAATCTACGTGTCTGTGAGAAATCATTTGAGACAATTTTGAGTGTTTCCAGAGTTACCAAAAAAGCTCCCCTCCTACACATTATGCACCATAATATGAATGATTTTTGGCACATGCGAGGTTTAGGAACGCACTTATTGATTGAAGATGTATCCGTTATTAATCCGTATGATCACATTTTAATCATTATTCTCCCCCGCAAAAATTGCATATGTGTTTACAATTTTTGAAAATTAGTGAATAAAAACAAGTTAATGTCGGAATTCACTGATAGCCTAACAAAGCTATTGGGGAGTAACGGAGAGCATGCGAAATGGTTCATATTATTATACTCCCCCTCAATTATTGAATAGTTGAAAACTTGGATGGGGTAGTTTGTTGAGCACACAAATTTTGAATGAATTTGAAATTTTCTTTTTGAGAATATCTGAAAATTTCGTGCTCAACAGGAAAATATGTAAGTATATCGTATGTCCAACAATTGTCCTTAGAACTCTCTTGAGCATCAAACTTTGAATGTTTTTATTATGACTTTGTCAAGATCCGAAAGATTAGGAGTTTCCCGTTGTGTAGATAAATGTACATAAATGAACATTTTCCTTTCTTTAAAGACCGAGTCCTAAGCTGACATTTACTTAGAAGTCGTAGAGAAAAAAATGAAAGGACATGTTTTGAAAGCATTTGAAACTCTCGCTCGAACTTCATTTATTCACCTGTGTTAATATTAATCAACATTTCTAGGTGCGCAAATGTTATCGATTGTCGAGAGACATGTCGGAGAAGATTCTTTTTGTATTTTTGAAATTTTTTGATTTTGTATTTTGTTTTTATAGGTTTTATATTTTTATATTTTGTTTTTCTTGGTTTTATAAATCAAAATAAAGAGAAAGATCAAAAATATTTACAAGTCGAAGTTTCCATCAGCAGTGATAGTTGTTTGCTACGTTGAAGTAGATGAAGATTTTTTGAATCGTGATTGTTGTTGACATTTATCCGATGCTCAGCAGTAGTAACAGCGGAAGACTTTGAAACAACTGAATTTTCTTATTTTATATTCGTCGATAACAAATGGACCCGAATAGACTATCATATCCACTGAAGTGAAAGCGAGAAGATTTCTCTTCTTTTTAAGGTAAAGCGCACTGAAGCGTACACTCCCCTTTTATTTGAAGATCGGGTTGCAATCTGTCATTTGATTACAAGCCATTGACTTGAGCTAACAAACTTTGAATGTTTTGATACTAGCTCAAGACCGAAAAGATTTCTCTTTTCGTTGTTAAGGATAAACGCACTGACACGTACATTTTCCTTTTATTTGAAGATCGGGTTGTTATCTGTTATTTAATAACAAACCATTGACTTGAAAAATTAGGGAGAAACCAACATCGGATTAGATCAAGTATGTTGTTTCCTTAGTCTTGATAATCTGCCAAGAAGAGAAGTGGAATTCGAAAACCCTTTGCTTGAAGGTTTTGAGGGGTTAGAAGTACTTGCATTGTCACACACAGATTTATCAGATTTATTCTCCGGTTGTTACTGGATGCAGTTATTTTCACCTCATGGCCAAAAATTCTTCCAGTTGGAACCCACCTAAGACAATTTCTAGGTTTGCTAGGCCTAGATGAAGCAAGACTTCCTTTGGACCCTAACTCCTTTGATTTCTTGACATTTGCCTTATGTTTCTTTTGATTTCAAGTTTTGAGACATTGGCACTTTGGTTATCAGCACGGGAATTCATGTCATTCACATAATTAAGCATACAGACATCATGATTGCCAGTTACAAACATTGCTTACACATAGCACAAACAACTTCTGATTTAGATTCTAACGGGGCAGCATTAATGTTATTACATTCAGATGACTTATGCTTCTGAGTCTTGGGAATTAGAGAATTCCTATGGTTTTCTTCTAATTTCTCAAAGATATTCGAGAGGCAACTACTTTTAGGACTTGTAGTGACCCTATGCAGGCTGTTGGAATCTTATAGTATTAGGCAAGCCTTGTTTACTCTTGTAGGAGAAAAAACACTTGAGTTAGAGTTAGCTTGTTGCCTATGGATGACATTTGGTTGCGAAGCAGTGATTGATTTTGTCCTAACGCTTGATTTAACAGGTTTGTTAGGGACAACATTATCTACCCTAGAGGTCTTAGAATGATTAGTCCTAAAGATTCTAGAGGCAATCACCTTAACAGTTTGCACACCTTTTGATTCTCGTGTGGAAGGTGCCGAGTTTGAAGTGACTGGTTTGGACAAAGCATTCGTCTTATCAACTTTGGGGAGAACCGAGGATTTTGGAAAAGGAGTGACAGAATAAAGTTTTGGTTTATAAGAAGAAGAATGTGGTTTTCCCAAGATTGATTGCTTTGTAAACCAAGTATTCGTTCTCGTACCTTCTTTGTGGTGAGTTTCGTTCAGGAAACATATCAAATACCTGGGCTCTTAGCTTAGCATTTTCATAGATGGTGTCATACAATTGTTTTTGCAAAGAGTCAATTATTGAATTGGTTTGAGCTTGTGTCACTTTGATAGAGTCAAACAGGTTCTTGTATGTTGTCTTAAGATGATCATTTTCTTTTGCATAATTCAAAACCTGAGATTTCTTAATGACACTTTCTCATCTTTCATGTTCTGAAACAAAGGGTCAAGGAGTATTTGAGCACATTGAGTATTACAACTTTACCCTTGACGATCTCCAAACTGAGCTTTGCATTCCGTTCGATTTTTTGTTGCATGTCATTATAACTTTATCATACGAAATCTTGTCATATTTGCATTCTTCACTTTTGTGTACCACTTATTCCAAAGAACAGCTCGTTATTTTTTTTCTTTTTAATTAAGCAATTGCAAGTGTTTCTTTGTACGATCTAGCTCAGTTTGGAGATCAGTATCTTCCTTCGTGAGTGCATATTGAATATATCATGATCATAACAATTTTCATCTTTGGGTACCTCAGTTGATCCATCTGAGTCATAGACGGGAGCATTGTCAGATGAGTTCCAGATAAGGATGCTTGCTGCAATGTATCCTCTAAAGTGCAGTTTACTTTTACTTCTCAGTTTCTTCATAAATCTGCAACAGCCTATGAAATTCCCATCCCTCTTGAGTGCTTTGGATCCCTGCTTCTTCCTCTTGAGCAATCTGCAGCTATTGCGGCTGAAGATAAGCAACATCCCGTTTCCTTGGCTTTACTGTGCAGTTGCTGGCATAATGACCCTCTCCTCGACAGTTGTAACACCTTATCGGATTACCATTGATACCATTACCATTACCCTCAGCCGGAGCTGTAACAACATTTCCATTCCCATACTGATTTGCAATTTCTGGAACAACACTATGCCTATTACATATTTTCAACAATCTGGATATACTCGGATTATGGAACCGCATTTTGCCAACCTCATTCCATCATACTGCACAACATTTTGTTCTCACCTTGATTTCCAACATTGGCATCAACCCGGTTGCATTTTGCTTTGTCTTGGCTCGTGTTTCATTATTCCTGTTGTGAAAATATTTGACTATTGCGGGGAATTAATGAAACTCTTCTTTTGGTTGTTGTTTTGTTGGTATGTAGGTATTGACTTTGAATGCTTTAGCTATAAAAGTAATTAACGTGCCTTGTTCATGGCAGTTGTGGGATCTGAATGTCTTCGAGATCCTGATTGGTTGGCTCTTTGTGGCATGTAGTTCGTGTTGACATGAGGTTGTAGGACAAAGTTGTTGTTGGGTTGGGATGTTGTATGTAGTGATTTGAGTGATCTGGTGACCCTCTTGGGTGTCGGAGGTGTTCCCATTAATGCCAAAGGATATGTGTGTTTGCAATTCGTTTGTGCTCTAAAGCATTGATGTCTGCTGAGTTCGACATTGCAAAAAAGTGATGTGAAATGGAAACAAGGATCTTTTAGAGGGTAAAGTGATTTGTTGTTGTGGATTTTAAGTCAATTAACGTCACGGGATTTTACAACATCTATGATTTAAAACCGTGAAATGAAGTGGAATCTTTTACGGGATTTTACAATATCAAGAAAAACCCGTGAATGAAATAAAAATGCAATTGATGTTGAAATCGTTGATGACATTGAGAACGGGGCTTTTTGTTGGCGAAAAAATAAGCTTTAAAACGATGAGCTGATGCACAAGAGATTCACTTTTGGGACTAACGGTGATTATAACTAAGTTAAGGGACCAAATCGGTTGTAAAATGTATCTTAACAAAGAGGGTAAATAAGAAGAAGGACATAACTTTAATAGTGACATGAGTTCCGGGACTAAACTTGCAAATTTCGAAATAAGTTTCAATTATAAAAGAAAATTCACGTCCCGCCTTTTCTTTCTTCTTCAACGTTGATTTTTTTTTATTTTTTTTTTAAATGTACGAATCTATTTAGCTTCTTGCGGAGTCGTACGGTTAGCGTCGGTGAAAACCGAATATACCACGTTGATCGAAACGATGTCACGAACACGATGGTATAGATTATATGTCCCGTACTTGAACGTCACTCGAACCGAAAAATCAAAAATAACCTTAAACGTGTAGAATTTGTTCGGGTCTTGATAAAAATCACTCGTTCGGCTCTTGTGAATTTCACTCGATCGATGCTACTAGTTCTTCACTCGTTCGGTGCTCAAGATTTTCACTCGTTCGGTGCAACTCAAAATTTCACTCGATCGGTCTTCTAAATTTTTCACTCGTTCGGTCCATTAATTTTTTTTTTTTTTTCTCGTTCGGTCCTTGATAAAAATCACTCGTTCGGTGCTCAAGATTTTCACTCGTTCGGTGCAACTCAAAATTTCACTCGATCGGTCTTCTAAATTTTTCACTCGTTCGGTCCATTAATTTTTTTTTTTTTACTCGTTCGGTCCTTGATAAAAATGACACTCGTTCGATCCTTGAGTTTTTCCACTCGTTCGGTCCAAAAAAGTTCAACTCGATCGGCGATACTAGATCGGTTCAAGCAATATATCAAACACCTTATTGGCACTTTTTTTTTCTTCGTTTCAGCCTTGTTTGCACGAAAAACCAACCAGAAATAAGCTTAATGATAAGCTTCTTTCAACCACAATAAGCCACGGAAAAAATTGAAAGAAAAGAAAAAAATACAACAAGAACGATTTTGAAGAAGAAGAAAGAAAGGAGATAAGATAATAAGATAGTGTTTTATAACATTAATGTTGAGCACAAAACAAAAGTTGTTTTTATATTCAAACTAAACACAATCTATTGTTAAACATTAATGGTGAAAG
Source organism: Tanacetum coccineum (assembly GCA_026074375.1). NCBI lineage: Eukaryota > Viridiplantae > Streptophyta > Magnoliopsida > Asterales > Asteraceae > Tanacetum > Tanacetum coccineum. The sequence goes on along the minus strand of BQNB010014214.1, from coordinate 18,889 downwards.
CGTGAAGACAGTTTGAAAAAATGAGACAACAAAATTAATGTTGAGCAAAGTTTGAAATGAGAAGACAATAAAAAAAACCGAATAAAAGAATACGCCAAAAGGCCAAAAACTTCAAACAAAATAACAAAATCACCACAACATAACAAAATAAGCTTAAAAAAAATGACCACAAACAAATCACTTAACCCAACCTTGGCTCTTGTGAACCAATTGTTAGGATATTTTCATTTCTCACCTCAAACAACATAAATAAGAAAAAATAGATTTTAGAGAGAGAAAGTAAAAAACAAAGAAAATGGTTACTTGTTCCATAAAAGAAAAATGAGAAGCAACACCCTCTCCACACTTGGAGAGGGCTATAAATAGTTACAAGAGAAAACTATTCTAGAGGGCTTTGAGTTGGGCCGGTTCATAATACAAATGGGCTTGAGCCCGACACCAAGGCCCAACTAGCTTAACTAAATTCCCGTAAACTACGTTTTACTTATACAAGGCTCGGGAATATTTAATGACCATCACTTTAATAAATACACGGCTAACACTCAGAATTATGATTTTTGTAAAAAATTGTTTTCTGACTTTGCGGAAAGGTGTACAACTTTCTGAATTTTATACCGAACATATAACACTTATTTTAAGAATCATTTTTATCTCGAGCTAGTATAATTGGTGTATATAACATCAAAACTAATACAAGTTAATCAACAAAATACTTTTCATATTTAATCCCCCTTAATGGGTAATTTGATACATGGATCGTACTCAATTTTTAAAACCATTTGTTTTGAAAATTAGAGCGACGTGGCTCTTGATACCAATTGTGGAAATCGTAGAGGGGGGTGAATACGTTTCCATTAAAAATCTTAAAATGTTTCGTATCAAATTACCGATCAAGCGTGACACAATATGATGAGTGTTCATATGATTTATATACACATATTAATACATCTATTTACAACACTACAAACCAACACACAATATTCATATTTATTCAAGACATAATTAAAACTATATAATCAACACATCACATTGCTTGCAATGTATATTTTTAAGGTTAAATGTGAGTATAAATGTAAAGAGATAAGTGAAAGGAAATGCAAACCGAACGTGATTTATAGTGGTTCGGTCACGAAATGAAACATTAATTACTTGCGAGTAAATGCAAATATTGTGGATAGATCTATTGGGGGTGACGACTCCCGTTGGTATACCCATTCATGGGGTAACCAAACGTACTATATATGACTTAGTGGGTAACCTTGGCAAGTTACCTTTCCACAGGAACATTTGTTCCTCAACCAATGTCACTACGATGATTTCCATGTTAACGTATTGAGGTCATAAGCTTAGGGCAATAATATTGTTTTCTATGATAATTGTACCCATTGCAATTATTACTATTTATGGGTGTATAACAATGTAACCCACTGTCTTTGATGGCTTGTATTCAACTATTTATCATAAACCTATGAATTTCACTCAACCATTGTGTTGACCTTTTTAGCATGTTTATCTCAGGTAATTAAGCAAATTATGGCACGAAGTGGCACGGACTTGAAGATGGCTAAATTGTTATCATTCAAACTTTATGTTTCTAGATGTTAGAACCTCTCTTTTGTAAAACTCTGATTAATAAATGAATGATAACTAAATTTTCCAAAAACGTCTCTTTACTAGTCGTTTTCTATGATTATGACTGTTGTACTATGAAGTAATACGTAATACCACAGCATTTGCTTCCGCGCTCATATGTCAAATTGGGGCGGGCTGTTATTAGATAGGGTAAAAGCTAGTTATAGAAATCTAACCACAATACCATATTAGATTTACATTAGCAGTTGGATGTAATTGTTAACTTCTCATTGGTTCCATTAACAACACATTAATAACCACTCTATTAAAATCATGCAAACTTTATTAACAAATAATCACCTTTGGCTGAAATATTATTTATCAAAGTATACAATTTGCAAATACCGCTTGATGATTAAGATTACGGTCATCCTTTGGGCTTAACACATAACCTAAATTCATCAAAACGTAACTTATTACAACTTTCATTCACTTAAGTGTTTTGGTTAATCGCATCCTTTGGGCCTACCACGAACCTTACCAATCAAGTAGTCATAACACATGTTAACACAATAAAAGAAAATGTGTTTTGAGTACCCTATTTTATTTAAACACTAGTGGCTAAGCCCGCTCAATGGGCAGGCATAACAACTAATTATTATTTACTTTTTTTTGTTTTGCTAAAAATTTTTAGAGTATGTAGATACATAATCAGTAATGTTAAATATCATAAACATAATAATTGAAATAAAAAGAAAGTTTTCATTTAATTTCTACAAAAATAACAATGAAAAGTGTAAAAAAATAGTCATAATTCATATATGAAATAAAATTTCTCTATACATGACCTCGACCGCATTGAACACATAGAAGACAAAATAGAAGATCTTGGAAAAGGTTGGGTGATCATACAATAAGATTTTGACAATCTGGAAGCTGAACTCCGAGAGTCTCGTACTCAAATTGCTAAACTTCAAAGAAAGCAATTGGAAAATAACAGCAAGATTTCTCTGGCTCGCTTTAGGATTACTAATCTAGAACAAATCATCGAAGATATCCAGGTTCGTCACCAAGTAGATAAGGAAAGTCTTCTGGATGCAATCTATGAACACAAGAACAGCCATGAAGGACCATCGGACTATAGTTAGTTCTTGTTATAGCTTTTGATAGAAATAGACACGGGATGTGTGGTATAAATAAACAACATTGTCAAATTTTAACTTTGTACAGTACAATAGGCTAAGGTTGTTCATGATTAATATAATGTGATCCCGTTGTAAGTCTTTGTTTCATATTCATCATTGTGTCATTTAAGTTCATCTTCTGTTTCTTCTTTATGATTCTTACCGTGACCCCTAGAAAATATAACTAAATTAGTTAGATGCTTGTTAGAAGTCATATCAATTAGTATCTATGATTTCAATATCCTATTTTTAATATGCTTAAAGTTCAAGAGATTAAGTATGCATTGTATGCTTTTTTCTAAGACTTGGTTATCATTCTTATTTTGTGTTTTCTTATGTTGATAGATGCCTCCCAAAAGGACGTCAACTCTGATAGCATCAGTCACTAACTCAGCTGCCTGCAAGAAACTAGTTGCTGATTGTGTTTCGGAGCTCTGGAAGCAAAGCCGCTCACATGGCAAATACTGATAATACCACTCAGACAATGAGATGCTTCCTGTAGCAAGACAGTGTAGCTACAAAGAGTTCATGAGCTCCCAACCTATCAACTTCAAAGGTACGGAAGGCGCTGTTGCACTTATCTGCTGGTTTGAGCGAACTGAATCAGGGTTTCCAGTAGAAACTGTATCGAAGATGCAGGTGAAGTTATCTATTGGTTACTCATAATTTGAAGAGGCTCTATCTTTGCGGGGAATTATTTTTCCTAACCTATTAGGATATAAGATGCTTGCAAGATTACCTGGTGGAACTTTCAAGAATCTTTTGATAAAGATGTATTTCGGTCCAACGAAATGAGGTCTAAAGATGGAAGACGAATTTTACCCTCTGACTGTGAAGGGGAATGATCTCAAGACATATGTGAGAAGATTCCAGGAATTGACAACTTTATGTCCTACTATGGTGCCAGATTCTGAGAAAATGGTGGAAGTTTTCATCGAGGGATTTCCTCAAAGCTATGCAAGGGAACCCTGTCTAACGCCTCTCAAACCCCCCCCACTCATCCCCCCCACCTCCTAGAGCCCCCGACCCCCCCGCACTTTACTAACCTCCTACGCCATAGGCCAACCGGCCCGACCTCAGCCCACCCGTACTATGCACACTCGGTGCAAGTATCTAGGGATCAACAATGAATGTTTGACGTACCATAATAATCTTTCCCCACACACCCACACAAATATCGCCGTTCCCCCCAACTCCATAACACTCTACATCCCTGCTTACAATCCATTCATCTAACCACAACAGTCATGGAAGATAGGAAACCTTCAGGTCTTATGCTGTCACCCCAACTAAAAACAATGCGTATACTAGAAACCGTCCCTTCGTGTTAGATAACCTGCAACATTTGCATACTCCATAGGTCCTTAACACACTCGTTTAAGTGCCTCCAATACTTGCAAAAACCGGTGGCCACATCATGACCAAGAAATGTAGAAAACAAGGGACAGCACTTAGAAGTAATCTGCTACTTTTAGTGACAGTTACTGTCATGCCTCATCCGGAGAGAAAGGGCATTATGCAAATCAGTGTCCCCGCGGAATTAACGACCACCAACAAGAATGCTCCAGGGAAGAGCCTACTGCTGAGGGTCTTAGAATGCTCACTATAGTCCCGAACGTAGTCACGAGTAGGTCATTCTATCCAACATCTAGCTAGAGTTATTATGGTTCCCCATTCTAGAGCCGATAAATGCTTCGTTTCCATATCTATTGCCCTCTCTGCTAATAATATTCACCCCCATTTCAATATATACATTTTAACAATATCGAAATGGCTAACGGTAACCTCGTTAAGTACACTACAGTTATTCAGGCGTGTGATCCCTGATTTGTTGTAAACAAACCTGTTACGAAATTGTTCTTATGCCATTCAAACTCGGTAGTTTCGTAGTCGTCAAGCGTCTATGGTTTGGTTATAAAGTTTCATGCTTAATTATCTGTGTCGAGAAAGTCATAACATCACATTTAAACGGTGAAACTTAATCATTCGTAGCCGTGACCATAATGTAAATCCCGACTACAGTCTCCCTCCCTGTTCCTCCCGTATATCTATCCCTCCCCTCATGTACGGTTTATTTCCCGAGGTTGTCAAGTTTTTTATTAGCCCCCCTCCCCCCACAGTTAATGGAAAACGAAGTCAAGACGTGATTATAGGAATTTGTCGAGAAGACCCGTGACCTGTTGGCAGACGTAGCCCCCGTATGAAGAAGTGTTACCTAGATGAGTTCAGGCTTCCTCCGGGCGCTAGTAGATTCCATATCGATGCTAATTCCAGGATCATGCCCGAGCACCTTATAGAGTTTCTCCTTCAGAAATTGCAGGTTACTTTCGATCCTTCGGCATGAGTTTTGCATAATAGAGGTATTTTTCCGACACCTGTGATCTCGCTTGGGGGGAGCTCTTGTCTTGTTTGTCAAATGAATAAGACGGACTCTTGCAGAATGTGTATTGAATTTCTGGAGGTGAATATAAACTTGAACACTACAATGAATCATTACCTATTACAAGGTTTTGATGACATTATTTTAGACCAACTTTCAGGTGTGAGTGTTCTACTCGAAGATTGACTTATGTAGATCTAGGCGCATATATCTCATATTGTTGTGAGTAAGGGAGCGAAGTTATTCCCAAGAATGCTTGTCCAGAGACAATGATACGAACATATGATTTTCAAGTGTTTGCACTATGTTTGGTTTAACTACAGGGCACCTGACTGTATGTCATGGATTCATGAAAAACGTGTGTTAATACCATACTGAACAAATTCATTAATCTTTGTTCATCCGATGATTTTCTTTATCTATACTCCTCGTAACAAAAGAAGAGCCCGCAAATCATCTAAGTATTAAATCCTAGAATTACTCAGAAAGACATTTGTATGGAAGTTCTCCAAGTGTGGTTTTCTGGATTTGTATAGTGCAATTTTTGGACACTTCATGTTTGTCAAGGTCTTCATGTTGACCCCGCCTCAAGATTTGAAGCAGTTAAGAATTGAGTATATCTCTCCTCCTTAAACCATAGAAATACGTCAATTTTACCGAGACTCTGTTGGCCGTTATCAGATATTTATCAAAGATTTCTTAAAGATTGAAAGTATTTTGACTGATTTAACCCATAATAAAACAAGAAGTGGTATCTGGGGAGAAAACATGAGTCAGCTGTTTTTCAATATACTTATAAGAGCTATGTGAAGCTCCAATCTTAGCGCAGTTACGAGAAGGAAATGACAATTATTGTTGTTTACTGTGTTGAATTCACAGCAAGGTATGGGAGCGGTAGTTAAAGCAAAGAAAGAAGTTATTGCTATGCATCTGACAAAGAAGCCTATGAGAAGAAAAATATACCCTCTGATCTCGAATTAGGGAGCAGTAGTGTTCGCTCTTAATACTTGGAGACAGTGTTGTATGGCAACAAAATGTATTGTGTTGTACTGATCATAATAGTTCTTTCAGCTACTCATTGATCAGAAAGAGTTTAAAACATGAGTTAACCGCCTGTTGGCTAGATTGCTTGCAGATTACGATTATGAGATTCACTACCATCCTGGAAAGGCAAATGTTGTAGCAGATGCCATCCCTAAGTCGGAAGGCTAACGATCATAACCACCTACGCCCCACCCCCGCGTCCGCACCCCCCCCCCCCGCCCTCGCTCCCCTATGTTCCCCCCCCCCCCCTCAGCTAGCCAGCCTCTAGCCCTCCACCCCTGACTCACGCCCCCTTCCACCACTCACCACATTTACCACCCCTCTATACACCTCAACCCCCCTCCTTCAAGCGCCTAACTCGTGCGGCTGCCCATCAAAGAAGTGATCACATCAAAGCTTTGATAACAGTTCTCGAGGAATGCGTAGAACTAATGCATTTGAAGCAACGTTTCCTGATGGAACCTCGTTGTATTAAAAACCCAATAGCTTGTGTGGTGGGTTACCACTTTTTGGTATTCTAAGAGACTTTATCATGCTGAGTCGTATAATATCTAAGTATCTATGTCACCCCAGGTTCTGACAAAAAATGTATCAGGAATCTATAGAGAGACAAGAATAATCTATAGGTGGTGGTTCCTTCCCTAACATGAAGGCAATCATTGTTAAGTATGTGGCAATGTGTTTTACATGTTTCTAGAGTTAAGGCGAATGTCAGAAGCTCCATCCGGGGATACCATTACTTAGTTAAACAAAAGATTTTTCCTATGTGGAAGTTAGGTGAGAGTGATAATCTAAGGGACTTTGTTATTGAGTTAAAATTTAACTGCCCTGAACCTCATTCGGACATACTACAACTCATCGGATAGGTCGTGCTATGTCTTTTTTGTGCTGCTTTATTTATTGGTTTTGTCTGAGCCTTTCAAAATTGTGCCTATTTTTTCAATCTCCTAACCTAGAGGACTGACTAGATGACTAAATTATGGGGGAACCCTTACAACGGTTATCATCATCTCAATAGTCGGAAATAGTCTCCCGGCATTTTTGGTTGTTTTTCCACTATCGTTCATTCAGGGATCGTGACAGTCTTTTCACATCCAGATTCTGGGCAATCATTACAAAGTGCTTTAGGGTACTCATAATTAGATATGAGTAAAGCATATCATCCCGAAATCTGTGGGGGCACAAAGTGAAAGGACCATCCAAACACTTAAAGACATGCTTCGAGCCTGTGTTATAGATTTTGGGAAAGGATGGGAAGGATGAAAAAAAAACATTTCCATTATAGTCGAATTTTTTACAATAACCAGTTACCCATGCAGTTATAAGGGCAGCTTAGCTCCATTTGTTGCAACTTTATGGCAAAAGTGAAGATTCACCTGTTTGCTGGAGCCGAAAAATAAGTTGGGAGATGTTCAAACTTTGCGGTACCAGTATTAATCCAGGGAAACCACTTTGAAAAATGATTAGTGCAACATTCGTCAGTGTGGCAAGCTGCAAAAGAACCGGAAGAGAAGTTATATTGCCAATATAAGACGAAATGCTTTTAGAATTTCAAGTTGGAGTTTAAGTTATAGTTTAAAAGTGTCAATTCTCGTATAACGGTGGAATCCGATTCTGAAAATGAGGTAAGCTTAATCCGCGGTACTTGGACTTTCCAAAATCCTTGAAACGGTATTGGCCCAGTGGCATATAATCTTGAGCTCGTGATGAGCTTTAATAATGTCACAGTACTTTCTACGTTTTAATCTAAAGAATGTTATCGGACGAATCCTTATCTTCCAATGAAAGAGCTTCGACTCGATGACAAACTCATTTGTGGAAGAACCAATAAGAGATCATGGATCGGAGAAGTCATCAATCTGAAACAGAGTCGTATCCCAATTGTTAAAGTAAGATGGAACTCTAAAAGAGAACCAGAATTTACGTGGGAACTCGAAGATCAAATTCGTGCAAAGTATCCGCATCTGTTTTCAAACATCACTCTGGCATCCAACTAAATCTCCGGACGAGATTTCTTTTAAGGGAGGGAGACTATAACAACCGTATTTTCATCAATGTACAGTTATCCTCAGTGCGTGTGTATGTTAAATGGTTAGTATTGCTCTACATATAGTACTATAGTTACATGAACTACAGTTCATATTTCCTATCGCACCCGTTTGAGTTAGATTTCATGTGTGAAAGTACTGTGTAATTATGCGCATACTACTCATTCTATTTATGTTTATAATAATGAGTAATTGATTGGAAGACTACTATGACCTAGGACGTATTATATAGTGATGATTGGAGCTCTGATCTGTCTAAACACGCCTCGAATAGTGTAGCGCCCATAGGTAGTAGAGTCGTCATTGTTTTATATTGCTACGTGAGTATCACATTAACGCGTTTATATCCGCTAGATGTAAAGAAGAGTCTCGCCCCCCTCTTAATCCACGATATCTATTTGACAAAGCTCAGATGTGTGTTCCACTGTCCTAATATCATGTGTCGCGCTCACACTTATCCTCTGCTCTATCCTTTGTACGCTCTAACCCCGGCCCCCTTCTACCTACGTGTACCTCTACAATCCCACCCCCCCCGTTACTCTCTATTAATTGACTACATTGAACTTCATTTAACGTTTATAAGTCTAAACCCTAAAAAAAAATATATGGTTTATTGGTAATAATAAATCGTGAATATATATGTCGTGTGCTAAGCCTCGACTCTGCAAGAATGCTGTAAAGTTGTACAATACTACACCAATTTTGTATATATTAGGAAAGTACAAGTTCAATGTATATCATACCTCATTTTAATGTTCATTGTACAAGTATATTTGCTTAGATATCTAACCGGGGTATTTCAAGCTTTTTCATCTGAGATTTCATACCTCTGCTTTAGCACCGCTTGCACAATGTACAAGTCTATGAAGCACTTTGTTTGGCTGACACTCCGCTGAAGATCTTGGGGTCTATATATATCTGATAGAGTTGGTCTGGCGTCTTCCAAGTTAAGAGTTTGCAGGTGGGATGCGTTTTACGCTACCACGTATATGCAACGTCTTAAAGTTACACGAGTTAACGATTACACGTATTACCCGAAGGGTGGGGATAACAGGTTTCTTACGAATTCAACCGAAACCTTAATACTTAACATTTTAATCCTTCATACTAAACCCTATTCCTAACATTAAACCTTATCCTCATATAAACCCTAATCTATCCATATAAACCCTAACCCTAACTCAACTTTAAAAACCCTAAACCATCTAAGCTGAAACCACCAAAACCTACCGACACCACTTTTTTTTTTACATTTTTTGTCAAGCTAGCTCTAAAAGCACCACCATGACTATCAACTCCATGTCTCTAGCTGCCAACCACCACAAGCTTCCTTACAAGCACCTCCCTATTCACACCCTTGTTCTCCAAAGTATCCCTTGTCATCCTATGATAACCGTCGGGACCCCCTCCTACTCCACAATCCTTCCACCTTGTCTTATTCTAGTTTTCTTTCTCTCAAAAGACGCTACTCAATATAGCATGCCTTTGTCATTTTTCCATAGCCTTTTGACACTAATCATAAAATACACCTACTGGGACGGAGGGGCACCCAAGGCCTATTTTTTGAGCCCTTACTAATTATAAAAGCCAAAACACACAACCACTCTTTCAATCACACTCTTAAATCCTTATCACACTCAAATGGAAGTACTTACAACAAGATCAAAGAAGACCAAGGAGGATCAAGAGAAGTTCCTAAGATCAAAATTGAAGCCAAAAATCAAGAGAAAGAAGCCATTGAAGTCATTTCTAGGCGTACGAAACCAAAAACACCATTTTGACCCATTTTAGCTCAAGTAAGCTCAAAATATTGTTCAATAAGCTCATGATTTGTTTTAGAACTTTTATTAGCCTTGTTAGATCCTATATGAACTCTTGTTAAAGCCTTGAATCCTCAAACCCATGCGTTTTTAGTTAAAACCCTAAAAACGACTCGTTTTATTTTCTAGCTAACGAATCCTTTTTCTAAACTTTTGTTATGATATAACATCTTATTTTTGCTTATTATAATAAGCTATAACCTGCAAATATCATTAGGAACCCTAGAATAAGCTTGCATGGTTTTTTGGACTTGATTTGTAAATGTTTTCATGCATAGGGGTATATATCGTAACTTTCTGAAATTTATAACTAGAGGGGCTGAATGCATTGTATATTTATTATTAAAGTTATGACGTATATAGAACTTTATCTGCCAAGTTTCAAAGTTAAAGTTTAAATGATATGATATACTTTATATATTATAATGGACCTAAATTGGTTAAAAGTATATAAATCCAGGATATTTATTGCCATTTTTGTTAACTTAAAAATATAATAATAAAATACTTTATATTAAATTATAAAAAATATATATTAATATTATAAAACTCAATTTTATTAAAACCTGACACATGAATTGTTATTAATCATCGATCGGCGCATTATAAATCAATTACGTTATATATCTAACGTAATTTATCATCGACTAGCTTTTGAAGAAACATAAAAATCTTATCGTATCACGTTACTAGAGAATTTCATGTGAGGGGTTCCATTTGGGTATTTGTTTTGATGAGTTTTCCGAGTTTACGATTTAAAGTGCCCTGACTCCTCAAACGATACTACATGGCCTATGGATTATGATAACCTGAACAGTGTGACATATTTTCCTTAAATTATTATAATCAAAGTATACGTTAAACTTTATGTTCTTTATGTTTGAAACAAAAACCATCACCACTAAGTCTTGACATATTACTCTACGTTGCAAGTGAACGACTGGCAGTCTACGTTCACCTTGATATACTTTTGCCATCAATCAGATTTTCCCTGTTAAGGTGAGTTCATAGCCTCGCATTTTAAATCTTTGAAATGTTTCATAAACCCGTGAGGGGATACATGATATAAATCATGAATACAAGTATTTTTCCAACTGTATGCTATTCAGATGCATTATTGCCTAAGTCCTTACTTTTGCCATTAAGACCCCACTATCATGAATCGTTAATTACTTTTTGGAGTAAGCGTGAATGTTGTGAATAGATCTATTTGGGATTAAACTCCCCCATTGGTGTACCTATACTTTCTGGTAACCAAACGCACTTTATTTGAATCACTATGCGGGTGTTTGGCAAAGGCACCCGTTGGGGCAACTTCTTGTGATTATTGATTATCTCAAGGTCTCGGTGTCATAAGCTTAGGGCAATAATATTGTTTTCTATAATAATTGTACTCATTGCAATTCAGTAACCGTATGGGTGTTATAACAACGTAAACCCTCTATTGAATTGTTATTTCAATTAACTATTTAGAACTTATAACCTATGAATTTCACTCAACCATTGTGTTGATCTTTTTAGCATGTTTATCTTAGGTAATTGAGCATCACATGGCACGGAGTAGCACGGACTTGAAGATGGCTAAATTGTTATCATTCAAACTTTATGTTTCTAGATGTTGGTACCTCTCTCCTTTTGTAAAACTCTGATGAATAAATGAATGATAACTAAATTTTCCAAAAATGTCTCTTTATGAGTCGTTTTCTATGATTATGACTGTTGTACTATGAAGTAATACCCCAGATTAGCTTCCGCTGCTATATTTGTCAAAATGGGGGTGTTATAGATTGGTATCAGAGCCACGGTTATAGAGAACAAGGTTGAAACCTTAACTATAACAACTTTTATTTTTTTCATCCAAGAAAGTCCTCCGTGCCACTACATCTCCCGAATAGTATGTAAAGTACATAACTATTATACTATTATATAAATAACTTATGTTATTTACCGTTGGGTTGTTAACAGAGTGATGTCTTCTCCCAATCACCCTACTTCCGATATTGAGGATGTTTTTTCCTCTAATTTTCCAGACTATATCCCGGCTTCCCCAGACTATTTCCCAGCTTTACCGGGAAATACTTATTCTAGCTCTTCAAATAACTCATTTGGTTTAGTTCCAATAGCTTCACCAACTCTTTCACTTTTTCATGATGACCCCTATATGAAGGTCATGCAAGCATATTATGCTAAAGAATCACCTATTCCACCGCCAACTATTGTGCCTCCATCTTCAATGCTATCTCCAATGTTTAATCCTCAAGAATTCTTTCTTCCTGAGGAATTATTGCCACTTAAGAAACGAGGTCGTGACCGATCATCCTCCTCTACTTCTGCCCTACCTCAAGCATTTGAGATAGGAGAAAGCTCTCGTAAGACAAGTCTGGAACGTCACGAGGAGCAAATTGAGGAAATTTTGAATCACCTAGATGAACTCTCTCTCGACCGCATTGAGCACATAGAAGACAAAATAGAAGGTCTTGGAAAAGGTCGGGTGATCATACAACAAGATTTTGACAATCTGGAAGCTGAACTCCGAGAGTCTCGTACTCAAATTGCTAAACTTCAAAGAAAGCAAATGGGAAATAACAACAAGATTGCTCTGGCTCGCTTTAGGATTGCTAATCTAGAACAAATCATCGAAGATATCCAGGTTCGTCACCAAGCAGATAAGGAAAGTCTTCTGAATGCAATCTATGAACACAAGAACAGCCAGGAAGGACCATCGGACTACTAGATTAGATTCTAGTTATAACTTTTGTTAGAACCTAGCCACGGGATGTGTGGTATAAATAACAACACTTGTCAAATTTTAACTAAGTATAGTACAAAGGCAAGTTGTTCATGATATAATATAATGGTGATCCCGTTGTACTTCATTGTTTCATATTCATTCTATATCCTATATTACATCTCCATCTTCATCATTATGAATCTTACCATGACCCCTAGAAAATAAACTAATAAGTTAGATGCTTGTTAGAATACATATCAAATAAGTATCTATGATATCACTATTATGATAATGTTTATTTTTGACCCTTAAGCATTTTAAGGAAAGAATTGTGATATCATTCTTATTACATGTTATCTTATGTTGATAGAATGCCTCCTAAAAGGACATCAACATCTGAAGCACTAGCCATGACTCAAGCTGCCATCAAGAAACTAGTTGCTGATAATGTTTCTGCAGCTCTGGAAGCATAAGCCGCTAACATGGCAACAACTTATAATACCACTAGACCAAAAGAAGATCCTGTAGCAAGACAGTGTCGCTACAAAGAGTTCATGAGCTGCCAACCTATCAACTTCAAAGGTAAGGAAGGCGCTGTTGGTCTTATCCGCTGGTTTGAGCAAACTGAATCAGTGTTTTCCCATAGCAACTGTATCGAAGACTGCAAGGTGAAGTTTGCTACTAGTACCTTAATTGAAGAAGCTCTATCTTGGTGGAAATTATTATACCTAACCTATTGGGATAGAAGAAGCTTACAAGATTACCTGGGTTGAATTCAAGAAGCTTTTGATAAAGAAGTATTGTCCCCGAACTGAGGTCCAGAAGATGGAAGATAAATTTTACCATCTGACTGTGAAGTGGAATGATCTCAAGATATATGTGAGAAGATTCTTGGAATTGGCAACCTTATGTCCTACTATGGTGCCAGATTCTAAGAAAATGATGGAAATTTTCATCGGGGGATTGCCTCGAAGTATTGAAGGGAATATTACCGCCTCTAAACCTCAAACTCTAGAGGAAGCCATTAACATAGCCCAAAGGCTAATGGATCAGGTAACAAAGCACACCCCGGTGCAAGTATTAAGTGATCATAAATGAAAGTTTGACGACAAAAGAACTTTTAACAACAACAACTACCGCAACAATAATAACAACAACTACCATAACACCAACACCAACAACCACTACAATAATTACCAACCACAACAGAATAGGAGATAGGAAACCTTCAAGTCTTATGCTGTCACTCCAACTAAAAACAATGGGTATACTAGAAACTGTCCTTTGTGTAAGAAATGCACTCTGCATCACATAGGACCTTGCACTATTAAGTATAATACTTGCAACAAGATGCGTCATCTGACCAAGAACTGCAAAAACAAAGGGCCAGCCACTGGAAGTAATCTGCTACCATTGACAGTTACTTGTCATGCCTATGGAGAGAAGGGGCATTATGTAAATTAGTGCTGAAAGACCACCAACAACAATGCCCAGGGGATAGCCTACATGCTAAGGGATAGGAATGCTCACCAAGACCCGAATATAGTCACGGGTATGTTTCTTTTAAACCAACATCTAGCTAGAGTATTATTTGATTCTGGAGCCAATAAAAGCTTCATATCCATATCTCTTGCCTCTATGCTAAATATCTCACCCATTACAATAGATACCTTTTACGATATTGAAATGGCTGACAGAAACCTAGTAAGCACAAACATCGTTATCCAGGGTTGCACCCTGACTTTGTTAAACCAACCTTTCGAAATTGATCTTATGCTGATCAAACTCGGTAGTTTCGACGTCGTCATTGGTATGGATTGGTTATCTAAGTATCATGCTAGAATTATCTGTGACGAGAAAGTCGTCCACATCCCAATCAAAGGTGAAACTTTAATCATTCGAGGTGACCGAAGTAAAACCTGACTAAATCTCATATCCTGTATAAAAACCGAAAGATATATATCCCGAGGTTGTTAAGTTTTCGTAGCCCAAGTAATAGAGAATTTTTAGAAGTTTTTCCTGAAGATCTATACCGGTAGTTAGAGAATTTTCGGAAGTTTTTATACATATCCTGTATAAAAACCGAAAGACATATACCGGTAGTTAGAGAATTTTTGGAAGTTTTTCCTGAAGATATACCTGGCCTTCCTCCCATTCGCCAAGTAGAATTCCAAATCGATTTAATTCTAGGAACATCACCTATAGCCCGAGCACCCTATAGATTAGCTCCTTCAGAAATGCAGGAACTATCTAACCAACTTCAAGAGTTATTAGATCGAGGTTTTATCCGACCAAGTACCTTGCCTTGGGGAGCTCCTGTCTTGTTTGTCAAAAAGAAAGATGGATCTTTCAGAATGTGTATCGATTACCGGGAGTTGAATAAACTTACCGTAAAGAATCGTTACCCATTACCCATGATTGATAACTTATTTGACCAACTTCAATTTTCAAGTGTCTACTCAAAGATTGACTTAAGATCAGGCTATCATCAACTAAGAGTAAGGGATGAAGATATTCCTAAGACTACTTTCAGAACAAGATACATATATTATGAATTTCAAGTGATGCCATTTGGTTTAACTAACGCACTTGCTGTATTCATGGATCTCATGAACCGTGTGTGTAAACCATACTTGGACAAATTCATAATAATGTTCATCGATGATATTATTATCTACTTCCAAAACAAAGAAGAGCATGCAAATCATCTGAGAATAATCCTAGAATTACTCAAGAAAGAGAAGTTGTATGCCAAGTTCTCTAAATGTGATTTTTGGATTCGTATCGTGCAATTTCTTAGACACTTAATTGATAGTCAAGGACTTTATGTTGACCCCGCCAAGATTAAAGCAGTTAAGAACTGGACATCTCCTACTACACCCACAGAAATACGTCAATTCTTAGGACTTGTTAGCTATTATCGGAGATTTCTCGAAGATTGCAAAGTCTTTGAATGAATTAACCCAGAAAAACAAGAAGTATATCTGGGGAGAAAACTAAGAGTCAGCCTTCCAACTGCTAAAACAGAAGCTATGTGAAGCTCCAATCATAGCATTACCAGAAGAAAATGACGATTTTGTTGTTTACTGTGATGCATCCCATCAAGGTCTGGGAGCGGTGTTAATGCAAAGAGAGAAGGTTATTACATATGCATCCTGACAACTTAAGCCTAATGAAGAAAACTATACCACTCATGATCTCGAATTAGGAGCAGTAGTGTTCGATCTTAAAATTTGGAGATACTATTTATATGGCACCAAATGTACTGTGTTTATTGATCATAAAAGTCTTCAGCATATCCTTGATCAGAAAGAGTTAAACATGAGACAACGTCGTTGGCTAGAATTGCTTGCAGATACGAATTGTCAAATTCCGCTACCATCCTGGAAAGGTAAATGTCGTAGCAGATGCCTTAAGCCGAAAGGAACGAATCAAACCACTCCAAGTTAGATCATTAGTTATGACCATTCATCCAAAATTACCATCACAGATTCTTAAAGCTCAAACTGAGGCAATCAAGGAAGAAAACATCAAGGCTGAAAACTTACGAGGAATGGACAAAGCATTTGAAATACGTCCTGATGGAACTCGTTGTATTAAAAACCAAAGCTGGTTACCACTTTTTGGTAATCTAAGAGACTTAATCATGCATGAGTCCCATAAATCAAAGTATTCCATTCACCTAGGTTCTGACAAGATGTATCAGGATCTAAAGAAACTCTATTGGTGGCCTAACATGAAGGCAATCATCGCTGAATATGTTGGCAAATGTTTGACATGTTCTAGAGTTAAGGCAGAATGTCAGCAAAAAAAGAAGCCATCCGGCTTACTGGTACAACCGGAGATTCCTATGTGGAAGTGGGAAAGAATAACGATGGATTTCATCACAAAACTACCCAAAACATCAAACGGACATGACACAATCTGGGTCATTGTCGATCGCCTTACCAAATCCGCACATTTCATCCCTACCCGAGAGACAGATAGTATGGAAACCCTTACAAGGTTATACATCAAAGAAATAGTCTCCCGGCATGGAGTACCAATATCCATCATCTCGGATCGTGACAGTCATTTTACATCCAGATTCTGGCAATCATTACAGAAGGCTTTGGGTACTCAATTAGATATGAGTACGACATATCATCCTGAAACCGATGGACAAAGTGAATGGACCATCCAAACACTCGAAGACATGCTTCGAGACTATGTTATAGATTTTGGAAAAGGATGGGAAAAACACTTACATTAGTAGAATTTTCTTACAATAAAAGTTACCATGCCAGTATTAAGGCAGCACCATTTGAGGCACTTTATGGTCGAAAGTGAAGATCACCTGTTTGCTGGGCTGAAGTTGGAGATGTTCAACTTGCGGGACCAAAAATAATCCATGAAACCACTGAAAAGATAGTGCAAATTCGACAACGCTTGCAAGCTACAAGAGATCGGCAAAGAAGTTACGCCAATGTAAGGCGAAAGCCTTTAGAATTTCAAGCTGGAGATCGTGTGATATTAAAAGTGTCACCTCGTAAAGGTGTCATCCGATTCGGAAAATGAGGAAAGCTTAATCCCCGGTACATTGGACCTTTCAAAATCGTTGAACGGATTAGCCCAGTGGCATATAAACTTGAGCTTCCTGAAGAGCCCAGTAATATCCACAGTACTTTCTACGTTTCTAATCTAAAGAGATGCTTATCTGACGAATCCCTTGTCATTCCAATGAAAGAGCTTCAACTTGATGACAAACTCAACTTTATGGAAGAACCAGTAGAGATCATGGATCGAGAAGTCAAGCAACTAAAATATAGTCGTATTCCTATAGTCAAAGTAAGATGGAACTCTAAAAGAGGACCAGAATTTATATAGGAACACGAAGATCAAATTCATGCCAAGTATCCACATCTGTTTTCAAGCATCACTCTGACATCCAAGTAAATCTCAGGACGAGATTTCTTTTAAGGGAGGGAGACTATAACAACCCGTAATTTTCATCACTGTAATTATCCATCTATTAAATTAGATGCACTATAATATCCATCTATTATATATACTACCTTTTTACAGGGAAATTTTTGCTTTATCTCATTATGCAACATAACTTGCATCTCTAAAGTAAACGAGCTCACGCAACCTACCTATGCCAATGCTATCTATGTTTATATCTTGTAAACATCCTAATATGTCAAGTCTAAATCCTAATATCATTTTTACCAAGTACATTATCCATTTAATGTACCATTTACAACGTTATATCAAAATAAACTTTATCCGTTAACGTTTATATCAAAACCCTAATTATATGTAATGTATACATATAAAATAAATGTGCAAGCCTTCAAATATGTGTACAAGTGTACAATGCACAACATTTGAAATATAATTTCCCTCCAAGTCAATGTACAACTCATTTAAGCTCAATGTACAAGTCAATAATACAAGAAAACCAAACTAGGTCATTTTACCTCCTAAATCACTTTAGTTTCTTACCACCACTTTAACACAAGGTACAAACACTTAATGCATGACTTCTAAACCCTAAACCTAAACCCTAAGTCATCTTAAAACCCTAATCTAAAACCCTAAACCCTAAATGAAACCCTAAAACCCTAATTTCACTTTAAACCTAAAACTAAATCCTAAACCTTAATTCTAAGCTCTAAACCTTAATCCTAAACCCTAATCCAAACACAAAACTTAATCCTAAACCCTAATTACCCTAATCCTAAACCCTAATACACGTTTTAAAGACCAAAAACCCTAACCTGAAACCCTAAACCACCCGTCACCCATTTTCTTTCATTTTTACCCATTTAATCAAACAAGCACCTCAATCAAGCATCCTAGCACCACCATGACCTCACCAACATGTCACAAGAAAGCAACCAAGCACCTCCATCACCTCCCTTTCTCACCCAGTTAGTCTTGTTACCTCCTTGTCACCTTCTTGTAGCCGAACCCCTCTAAACATCCAACACCTTGCTTAGCTATTTTTATAGCTCCTCCTAATCACCCTATAGCCTTCATAAGTCACGGCCACTACTCCAAGAAACTTGGGCACCAAGTTGGTTTCACCCCTATATAAGCCAAAACATACACACCCTTTCATTTCA
>BQNB010014213.1:0-75603 GCA_026074375.1 Tanacetum coccineum | reverse complement strand
AATGATGCTCGTTATGGTCACTATTGTACACCTCAAGTTCCGTTTATCTATCCGGGACCGTGTTACAATCAAGACTTTAATTTCCTGTAAGATTTTCATGATTTTCAACAACAATATTTTTGTTGTGAAAATTGCGGGGGTCCTCATGAGACTTTTCAATGTCAACTGATGAATGAAGACTATTATCATGAGCAAAATTCTTGCTGAGATTCTAATTCTTTTGGTTTTGACCAATTAAAACCCCCGCAATATACCGTCAATCATCCAATTTTCAATTCTCACAATGAGTTTCTAAATTCTCAAAACAAGCTTATGGAGCAAATGACATCCATATGTGATATGGTTGGTCAATATATGCAAAAGAAGGAAGAAGAAAAGCGAATTGCGGAAGAGCAAGCGGCTAAAGATCGATATTGGAAGATTCCCATTTGCTACGATGATGATGAGGACTATACCATTGCTATCACACCCGTTTTATCAACCAAGGAACCCGTTGACTTTCTAAGTATGGGGGACGAGCATCTTGACACTATTCCTAGTGTTGAGAACCTTGTCCCAATCCCAAGTGAGTTCGAGGGTATTTCCGACGATACGTGTGATGTGCCCGTTTGTGACGATTCTTCTACTTTTGATGCTTTGAGCGATCATTATGAGATTTTATCCGATTCCAACAATGAAGGTACTTCAAGTGATGATGATGATTTTGAGGACATCGAGTACGTTAGCTTAGAGGAAGTGAATGATGTTGATCAAGAAGAGGAAGAGATTGACTTAGAAGATATTCTTCAAATCCAAGACGTTATTCTTCGTGAGAAATTGTTAAACAGAAATCGTCTTATTACTAATATCAAATCTTTGAATGACAACCCCATTTCTAATTGTGTGCTCAAGTCTCCCTCCTCATTTCCTATCTCCGTTAAAGATAGTGACTCTTTCTTTGAGGAGTCAGATACTTCTCTTTCTCATTTGGATAATTCTTTACCTGAATTCCAGCCTTTTAGCGATGATACGGAAGAGACAAGAAGTGGCAGTACCACTACTCATGCTAATAACTCTCTTCCCGAGTATGTTTCGTTTCATTTTGAGATTAAGCCCGATCAGGGTGGGTTGACTAACGTTGTTATGGAAGATATTTTGGGAGAACCTCGTGTTTATATGCTTAATGTTTTACCCACCCATCCCACCCTTATGATGGATTCGGACTTCCTTATCCAAACTTTTCTTCCTTATTTCACTTATCCGATGGAATCTTCTTTTCCTCTCTCCTTCGGGAGTGAGGATACTATTTTTGACCCCGGCATCTTTACTTTTCATTTTTCTTCTCTTAAGCCGGTTGCATATGAAAATCCGATGGTGATTTTTCCATTCTTCTGTTTCTGCCCCAAGGACAAAGGAATTCGGGGAGATTCAAGCTAGAGAGTCGCACAAAAACAAGCGCTTCTCGGGAGGCAACCCGTGTCTTTTCTTCTTTCTATTTTCTTGATTAATAAGTGAGTGTGTGATTTTATAACCCAAGTGTGGGGGCGTGCTTCTTTCTATGGTATGTGGTTTCGTTTTTGCAGGATTCCTCAAGATCATGAAGACCCGTTCTTGTTTTCAATCTTCCAGTCATCCGGTTTTCGATCTTCTGCTTATTTTGGAATCCTCAATCCTGATCTTATATATTATTGTGTTTCCCCTTTCACACTTAGAATTTTTTGCATTTGCCTTTTTCATTCATAAGTGTGGGGGTAACACCCGACATTTTTGAACATTGAGGTCAATGTTCCATTCTAAGTGTGGGGGGGAATTTCTATCAAAATGTGATCTTACCTGTGCCTTGCTGTGTCACTCGCAACCTTGTTTTGGCCAAAATTTTAAATTTTTAAGTCTTGTTATCTAGTTTATTGTTTTTTATTATTAAAAAAAATATGAATGAATTATGTATAGAAAAATGTTAAATAAAATGTTTGTTGAAAAAAAAAAGTTGATACGAATGTTGGTTCTCCGTTGGTGATAATAAAAAGTAAATTTTGACCCGACCGATTTTATATCTTAGCTTTCTCCTTAACTGAAAATAGATTGATTTTGCTAATCTTTTATACAAGGAACTATAAAACGCTAGTCTAACTTGAAAAGGTCAAGACTTTGCAAGTTCTCATAATTGATTTTAAATATGCGAAGTTAGATTTATTAGAGTTAAGATTGTTGCCAGTCAATGTGACTTGTTAAAGTGCCGATCTTAATTCGTTAGGCTAAGTATTCACGAATTTCTTTATTAGAAATTTTAAATTCTGAAGAACAAGATATGATAGAGTAGAGTATAAGTTTTGATGCTAAACATAGAATAGTCGGATTTCTTTAAGGCTCATGAGTGTTAATTGTGGCTTTTTCTCCCATTAGCTTGTTTCACCTTTATAAATAATTGTTTAATAAATAAAGTTGTGCGGTTCTTTGGTTAATAATTAGTTAATGGAAGTTTTCTTTAGTTCCTTTGTGATTAAGATGAGTACACATCAGGAATACGTAATTTGGCATACTATATGTATCACATTAATAAATAGTTTGCCTATCCCTTAAAGAGCCTTAGGGTATATGGGGTAAGTAGAACTTAATAAGTGAAATTGTAGCCTTATTTATTCCTTAAAGAGCCTAAGGGTATATGGAATAGATAGTGTTGTTTAATTTTTGTCTTGTTTGTACCTTAAAGAGCCTTAGGGTATATGGTGCAAATAAGATTGGTCCATTTATGTCTTAAAGAGCCTCCATACCGATGTGACAGTTGTTTAACAAGACCACATGACTTGAAATTTGGCTATAATAATATAATAATTAAATAAACCAAAGCCGAATAGACTTCTGGGTTCATGGTCGGTCACATTTACCGTTGTGACAGTCGTTTAAAAGGGTGGAGCGGTAATAAAAATAATTAATTAAAAACTGTGGGCTGAAAAAAAAGTTTACTGACATCTTGCGGCCACTCACATACGATGTTGCCAGTCTTCAAAATAAGGCACATAGTAATTACTCCGAGACATGATAAAAATTTGTTGCATTTCTTGCCGGCTCCATCAACGATGTTGTAAGCCTTCTAAAAGGGTCGAGGAGATTACCGAAGGTCGAAAAATATGTTTGTTGCCATCTTGCCGGCTCACACAACCGATGTTGAGCCTTCTAAAGAGACCGAGAGGTTTAATAATGGTTGCAATAATAATAAATATAAAGCCAAATTTAACTCCGGGGTTATCTAAAATAAAGCCTCCGTCCTGGACACGTAGTGAGTTGTTGCGGTATGAAAAAAAAAGGTATAACCCCTAAATCATGGAGAATTGGAACCTTAATGTGGACCATATTCTCACCATTCGTCTCTTTAGGAAATGATTTCAACTCCCATTGTGGTCTAAACCTTCGGGTATATGACTTAAATAAAATCTTAAGATACAAAATTAGGAATAAGGGAGGAAAAGTAAGTTCACAATTAGCTTTTATGAGTAGTGTTAGCATCAAATCTTATATTTTGCGATGATCTTGTTTTTTAAGCTTGGCTTGGAGAGGTGAAAGTCGGGAACGATGAATTTATCATTTTGACACTTTTTATGCTTTTTGTTCCGTGATCCTAAAAGTTATCAATGAATAATGAAAGCATTACATTATGTCACAAACGAATAAGTGTAAGTTGTAAATTATGAAAATTATAAAATAAAAAAATAATAAATAATAATTTTTTTTTAAAAATGGGTAAAACGGGGGGGTGCTTGCGAATTAAATGATTTTTGAACCTTTTAATGGACCTTTTTTGTTCTTGTTTGATTGTGAAGTGTTATAAGTTAAAAGGGGATAAAATTATTTATTTCCGAGTTTGTTTTATTTACATTGCGTGTGGGACCAGCAATGGCTTAGTGTGGGGGATTTGATGTTCGCTAAAATACACATTTTTTATAACCCGGAAAACACTATTAATCTGACTAAAAATGCTAAAATATGCTTAATTATATTGCAAATATGTTTGTTTGGTATTTTTATATCTTGCAGGTAAAAGGATTGAAAACGGTGCAAAAACGGGAATTATCGGGCTCAATTTGGGTAAGTTTAATTATTACTCAAAGCTAAGATAAAGTCGTGAAAAATCTCCGAGCATACCAGTGGAAAAAGCGCGAGAATACGAGTCCAAGAGTGCCTTTGGATTTTACTGGGCCAGCCCGTAACCCATTTAAATGAGTCGGGCCAGCCCATCCTATCTTAAAACCTAAAAATAAGCCCATGTCTAAAATCAAATTTGTTAATTATCTAAAATAGGATGAGGTCAGCTGACATCACGTCATGTGCTATATAAATTAAATCATGAGACTTCACGTGACCGGGCACTAACTTGTTTGGGCGAATCAAAGAATGACGCGTGGCAGGGAAAATACATTTCTCAATTTACTCTTCAAAAATGATCCAACGGTTAAATATTTGATGCGTACTAGGAACGCAAATCCAAAGACCTCGTGCTGCCGTCCGATTGGTTTTATTGTTTGGACGATCCGAGGGAATGTCAGATCAAGGCAATGATTGGCTAGAATTAAAAGTGGCGATTAAGGCTAAATTGCAAATCACCCCCTTCTCTCCCTATAAGTATTCAGTCCGCTCCCCTCATAGTTGTTGTTGGAGATTTTAGGAGTAGATTAGTCTTAGTTTTTAGCTTATTTTCAAATGTTCATTTCAGCTTATTGTAATTTCGTTACTGCTTATTACAGAATCATGTAAAGATTTTTTTTAGCTTATTTTGATTATTGTAACAAGATGAGGTTGAGTTTAATGAAGCTTACAATTTTATTTTTAAAAAGTGTTTAATCCTTTATTATCAAGTGCTTATTTCGACTTTGCTTATTCAAATTCTTAGCTCATACAGATCTGAAAAGCTCCTCGTTAGCTTATTCAGATTCGTTTTAGCTTAAATGTTTACAAAGTAAATCGGTTATAGCTTATTTGGTTGAGAATTTTGCGAATAAGCTCGATAGCTTATTTCGTTGTCTATTTCAGTAGCTTATTAATCTCGAATAGTGCTTATCTCAGTAAATGATTGCTTATTTTATGGTTATAGTTAAGATGTTGTTTGCTTCTTTGGATCTCTTTTGGATTTGATTGATAAAAGTGCTTATTCCTAGTTTAGTACTATTCGCATGCTTGTTTTTAAGCATAGTTTTATTATCGTAGTACTTATTCGAGTGTTAGTTGTGATTGCTTATTTGATTTCCGTGAGCTTGTTGATTCATGTTTGTGCTTAATTCTCGGTTTAAAAAGCTTAATCTAGTGCTTAATTGTTGTTAGTTTTAGTTAAAATGTTTCGAGTTAGCTTATAATTGCTGTGACTTATTTGATCTATTGTTTGGCTTTATAAAATCTAGTTATAGAAATCTTTTGTTGTTAAACTGCTTCTTAAATCACAACTGGTAGGCTTGAGTTTGGTTTAACCTTATGTTGGACTCATTATGGCAATCATTTCGGGCCTTGTTAGGTTAGTAGAATTAGGATTGGGCTTAGGCTTGGTTTGATTTATTTTTGGGCTTAATGGTTAAATGCAAACAGATATATTAATATATATTTGTCTTCCTAACAGTTTGTTTTTGTTTGACTTTTTGGTACCGGTCAACTATTGAGGCGTGGAGCTTAAGGGCTTATTTAGCTAGACCGAATTTGATTATTTGTTTTAGCTAAATAAGTCGGATGGTATTCGTTTAATTGCGGGTCTCCAATTCGGTTCCATTTTCTAATCCTTTTTCAATACGTAGAGTAGATTTATTTTATCGTTTTATAAAATGTTTGCTTATTTGATAATTGCCATGAGTAGTGAGTAGATTTAATTAGTGCTTGTTAAGTGATTAGTGATTTGGAATTAAAGAGCGGGTTTTAAAAAGGTTTTAAAAAAATTAATAGTCATTAGTATTTTCCAATTTACATTCCGTCATTTATTTTAAAAGCATTTATTTTACTTGTCATTTAATTTCTTGAAAATTGTTTTCTAAAGAATTTTAATTCCTTAGACCTAAGCCCGCGCTTAATGAATATTTCACGTCACTTAGCAAGCATTTTTCATTTTATATAATTTTTAGTTTTTTAGAAATCGTTTTTTTATGCTTTGCTATGTTTTAAATTTGTGTGATTTTGCTTTTGCTGTTTTTTCTGTTTTATTTTACTGTATCATTATGTCAAGTAGCGTTTTTGAAAATACAAAATAAAAAAAATTTTTTTTTAAACTCATTCAAACGCGCGATCACGCGAACTTAAACTGATTTCAATTCACCTTTCGACTCGAACGGATAAATAAACGACCGGGAGGTTTCTTGAGTCGAATTTTGGGTAAAAGTTTGTTTTCTAGAACGTCGGAAAAATACTTACTATACTATAATATATATATATATATATATGTATATATATATATATATATATATATATATATATATATATATAGGGTGAGGTTCTTTTCAGAACCAAATGAATGTACAGAACTGCGAGAACCACTATGGACCAATCATTTATTTTCAATTGAAAAACTATTAATTTTAAATCAAAAGGGTATATAAGTAAAAACACATTCCATTTTTTACTACCTTTTTATCACTTAAAAAGCAGTCTTTATATTTCTGTTTTATACGAAAATCATTTTTTCAAACACGCTGTACCAATTAGGGGTATGCACATATGCAAATGTGTTTCTATGCATCTTCACTAACATTCATTTAGATTTTAGAGGATGATTCTTATGTTTTTTAATCGTGAAATATATTTAATGGTTTATTAACTCTACTAGTTTTCATGCATCGATATACATTAGATTACTCAAGCTTGATTTTTTAATCAATGAAATAATAACATAAACAATTCCCAATACACATGTTTCTAAAAAATTGCTGCATCCATAGTGCGAAACTGAAAAAAAATAATACATAATTCTTGTTGTATGGTATATTATTACATCTTTAGAATCTACAATATGTAACCCCATGTGAAATTGAAAATCGGTTACATGTGCTAAAAAGAAGATGAATTTCTTTAACATAGGCACATGTGACCATATTAAAATATATGAACATCAGAACATGTGCATAGACAATTTCTTCAATATCAGCTTGAGAGGTCCTAGTATGCACATGTGCAGTAGACATTTTTAGATGCTTAAAGACATGTGCATACGTTGTTGTCATCATCGGCTATTTTAAGTGCGATGTATGCGCACATGCATTTCCATCATTTTGCATAACTTGTTCTCATAAACATCGATTCTGTAAACAATGCAAAGAAAAATCAAAATTAAAAAAAGAAGAATAATTATGAACGAAACTTGTGACGAAATACCAAAACAAAAACAAGTAAAAAAACAATTTCAAAAACACAATACTAATGGTAAGATTGATCAGATGGCTATTGAAGAATGCACACCTGCATTAGTCTTTTTCATTGTCATTGTTACGTACGAACAAAAAGGTATAAGAGATATGACCATCTTGATTGTCTTTTATGTGCACAACATCTTCAAGATCTGTAATTAACAAAAACACATAGAACAATAAATATACACGATTCACAACATTGAGCAAAAGGTATAAGAGATATGACCATTTGATTCATAACATTGAGCAAAAAAAACACACAAATATTCATACACGGTAATAACAATCAACCACCAATTCTGACATGAAGATATACACGATTATAAGCAGTTTTATATACGTGTGCACAAGTGCACACCCAACATCACCCATCGTGTTTGCCTCAAAACTGTTTTAAAAGTAAGAATCAACCTTTAATTAATACGAAAATACAACTTAAAAAAAAGCTCAAATCTGATTCGAATGAAACGCGAACAATAATTAAAAATCTACTTTTAATCAATAGTTTATCTAATGTTTTTATTTACGTACCTAACATAATTGATGAATCCAAGATCACTTACAACAAAATCTTCGTCGTAAAAAATGGTGATGATGAGAGATTGAATAACTTGTGGTTGGAGGCTGTAAAATATGGTGTTTTAGAATATTGAAAGAGAAGGCGGCTAGGTATTTTAAGGATGGAAGAGAGAGAAATAAAATTTAGAGATGGAGAAGTTAATTGACTGTTTTGAAGTAATAGTAATATGAAATCCTTTTAATACTATTTATGCAATGACTACTATACCCTTTATTTCTTTTACCAGGTATGACTTTTCTTCAATTTATTTACAAATATGCCACATTCATTTTTAGCCATTGATCACATATTTGAATGATTGAGATTGGTTCTCGCAGTTCTGTACATTTATTTGGTTCTGAAAAGAACCTCACACTATTAAAAGATACCGAAATTTGAAGGCTGTTGGATTCCTCATCTGTTCTGGAAGATAGCAGTGAAAAAAAAGAAAATGTGTGTGTGTGTGTATGTATTAAAAAGGGTGAATTAATTTTTCACTAATTAATATATCTTAGGGCCTGTTTGGTTTGCAGATGAGTTTATGATTTGGATTTGAATTTGGTTTAGGATTTAGATTTGAATTTAATATATGAGAGAGAAAATAATATTTAATGATATATTATAAATAAAAATATGAATTAATATCAAAATATATAATATAAAGTATAAGAAAAGAAATAATGAATGGTTGAAGATTTGTGAGGTCCCACAAAAAAAGAATCAAGTCAGAAATGTAGTGTGGAGGGTCGGGATTATGCATGCCCACATTTTCTGATTTAAGCCAAAGTCAACACCTAACATTATCACACCAAACATGGGTTTTTGCTTCAAGTCCTAATTTTTAAAGCAAAAGAGGCATACCAAACGCCTCCTTACTCTATCTCTCTCACACATATATACATTTTTTTATTTTAAAATAATATTTAAATATTAAATTTTATTAAAAAAATATATAATTTCTCTCTCTTAAACTTATATCAAATCTAAATCCAATACCTAATTCAAATCCGAGTCCAACCCCACTTATAAACCAACCGCACCCTTAAAAGTGTGGGTAAGTGGGTTGCATTTATTCACCGGATGTTTCAATGTGTTGTCAGGATCATTTAAAGGTTGTCAAAACAATGATTGGCCATTGCTTGTCTACCCTTCCTGTATGGAGCGGTTGAGTTTCTTCTCTACTGTCATTGACCACATAGGATATATAATTCATGCTATTTTTTCCTTGGGTTGTATTTTGCTTCAGTTTTTGACTTCCTTTTGCCTCGCTTTCGTTAGCCTTTTTCTCTTTCTTGGACATTTCTTTTAATATTAATGAGAAGGGAAATGTTACAAATACAATCATATAATTTTCACACAATGATATGACAAATGTCATGGATCAATTATGTTTTACTATATTTTTTTTTCTTGTTTACAATACAAATAAATAATTGATGCATCTATGTGTGAATTTCTTTTTGTAAGTATTATGTGAATGTAGCATTCTTTAAAAAAAATATAAAACCTTAGAAGTTAAAAACAACTATTATGAACCCAAGACCTTTTGGTCTAGTATGTGTATGACATTATATCATCATTATCTACAAAATCAAGAATAGATATCCGTAGGTGTTTTTTGAATAAAAATCGTTAAAGTTATTGATAAACTTCACTCGTATACTTGAAGTGTTTATAATACAGATAGTATATAAAGATAAGAGAGTATTTAGTGCCCGTTTGGTTGTGGGGTTTTCTTTGAGTTTTGGGTTACAAGATTGAAATAAGTTGTTTGGTTTTATTTTTTGTACTC
Source organism: Tanacetum coccineum (assembly GCA_026074375.1). Lineage (NCBI taxonomy): Eukaryota > Viridiplantae > Streptophyta > Magnoliopsida > Asterales > Asteraceae > Tanacetum > Tanacetum coccineum. Next base: position 65,900 of record BQNB010014213.1, on the reverse strand, counting down.
GGGTTTGGGTATTTAAACCAAATACAAGGGGTTTCATTAAAGATAGGGGTATTGGTGGGTTTTATGACAATTGTGGGACCAAATTTATTCTCCTCCTCTTCTTTTATTTTTTATCACCTCATTATTAATACAAATAATATATCTTTAAATATATCTTTAAATAAGTTGTTTGGTTTTATTTTTTGTACTCGGGTTTGGGTATTTAAACCAAATATAAGGAGTTGCATTAAAGATGGGGGTATTGGTGGGTTTTATGACAATTGTGGGACCAAATTTATTCTTCTCCTCTTCTTTTATTTTTTATCACCTCATTATTAATACAAATAATTTTTTATTTTTATTTTAATATATAATATATCTTTAAATATTATTGTCTCTCTCCTACCTCAAATTCAAATCCAAATCTTAAACCAAACTTAAATCCAAATCCAAATCCTAATCCTAAACCCGTCTACAAACCAAACGAGCCCTTAATTTTAATTTTCTATACCGGTTTTTACTCACACTCAAAAAAAGATCGATGCTAACTTGAATTAGTTTTATTGATGAAACATTTTGGTGTTAACATTCTTATTCAACTAGGCGAGTACCCGCGCATAGCGGCAAAAATTCCTAGCGGCCGATAATTAACGATATGCGATACTGTGGTAAGTTTTTCGTGTAAGGTTTAAAATAGAACGTGAAAAGATCAAAATGTAATTGCAAACGGTTGTAAATGCGATATTTAAACTGTATCAAAAATTATTAACATGTATCAAACAACATATAGGGTACCCGTGCATAGCAACGAAAATTCCTAACGACAGACAAGTAACGATATAATTAAGTATTGTGAAACGTGTGATTTTTATAATTAAATATTGTGATGTCTTATCATTTTGGTAAATAAAAGAGTTACTTTTCTAATCCTTACAAACAAGCAGGCTAATATAAGCTCATTTGTTAGATTGAGTCACATCAAACTTACTTGATACAATTATAAATTTAAAATGTGTAATTATTGTGTTAAGTAAAATAAATAAATTTCCAACTATATTTCATTTTAAGACACCTTTAGTAACAATTTATTAACTTTGTAGAATTTTAGTCCTGTGTAATAAAATTTAACTACTAAACACCGCCGCAACATGTGACCTATATAATTTCTCGTTTCTCACATGCATACAAAAATTGTTAGTTACAACATGACAAAGACTAAACATAACATCATACACATCGGTGCATCAATGAATACCATTTTGTCCATCATGATGTATTTCGTGTTAATCACTTTCGGTTTGTTGTACACGGGTTGCATCCAAGTCTAAGAATACGAACACGGTGAACAACAATATTTAGATTAGCTATGCATCCGCTTACACTTTCAAAGTTTGACATTGGTAACTGAAGTACAAAATATGGAAGGGTTGATGGCTATCGGAGTCTTTGCAAATTGGTTTATTACTGGAATGATAAGCAAACCAATGCACCAGGCTTTATACAATGCCAATTCATAGATGGTTTGCCAAGTAATTCAGGCATTGACGGTGAATATCAATTACGGTGTCGTTATTTAAAAAACAATTTATGAAGAAATAAAAATAAAAAGTTTTCTCGCCAACACTACAAAAAAAAGAGGCTATAGTGACGGAAATTTAATGACGACCCATATTTTTCGTCACTATTAACACAATTTTAGTGACGATATAGAATTGTCGTCACTATATCTCGTCACTTGCATATATTTAATGACGAAATAATAAATTGTCATTAATATACATGTTAGTGACGAATGTATTTGTCACTGAGTCTAGTATTAATGGTTCACGTCTAACTCATTTCTTGTTACGCTCCTTAGTCAAGAAAATTTCATCACTCAACTTCGGATAGGTTGTCATGAAAAATGTTTGTCACTAAGGATAATTACAATTGAATAATAACTCACATTCGTAACTTTTCATCTTAAAAATCACAGAAAAAGAGTTTAAAAAATTACTTTTACCTTAGAAAAAAAAGGCATCACGTGATTTTAATAACCCGGACCGCATTAATTAATTTAGTAACGAATGCCTTTTTGTTACTATTGTAACTGTTAGTGACGATATTTGTTCGTCATAAAGCTTATACAAACATAATGACGAAAATGTTCGTCACTCACTTGAACACATAGATCATTCTTTCTTTTGCTATCTATCACTTAAAAGTTAAAAGTACAAGGACCTAAACTGACAAAACCTCAAACTTTATAAACAATAACAGAAAACACGGGATACCATATTTTTCATTCATATCTTCTTCCCCCATTTCACACCAAAAACACACTCTAAAAACACAGTTTCACACACTTAAAACCCGTATTCTTCTCCACAGTTTCACACAATAAAAACACACACTAGCACCATTCCGCCATGGCTGAATCTCGCTTTTCAGTATTTTGCCCTAATTTTTTTCGGAGGTTATCTCTTATCTCTAAACCCTAATTTTATCTGATTATGCAGATATGATGTTTCTTATTCAAAATTGTTGTATATTGTTGAATAAATCGTAATTGTTTGTGTTTGATTTTCTTTTTTGATTGTTTATTTGATTTGAAAATTGTGGATCAGATTGTTGTAGACAACGTGTTCGATGAAATGCTAAAGTAAAATTCATCTATCATGAATGAACTTATAAATGCATTTGACTAAAATGAAGTGATGGCTTATTGAAGTTTTGTTTAACCTTTTCACTATAAAAAGTTTTGTTTAACATAATGTTAAGTAAGTTAGTACATATTAGAGTAAAGGCAAATCCAATAACAAAGTTAGGTAGGTCAAAAAGTCGATTAGTTTATCTAGGCGAGTATGTGGTTCAGAGCATTATATCTATGTTGCGTTTTTCTTGGTGAAGTTGTTGATATTTGATAATGATAGATATGAGCACTCAAGTAGTCATGTCAAACTGTTATCGCACTTGGTTATTCCAGAATTTGAAGTAAAACGATTTCCAAGGTTGATTGCCTAGATATAGAATTTGGGTGACTGGCAAACCAATTGACGAGTTTCTATTTTAGCTACTTTTTATTTTATTTTACCCGTTTGTGATGAAAAATACCAAAACCGACCCATCCATTAGCAAATGGGTCAAAATTCACACCTCTTTTATGAATACGTCATTGCAAGCTCTTTCCTTTTTAAGTTTTAACGGATATAGACCATTGCTACTGCGTTCTTTAAATGCAGTTGGCGGGGCAGCATTTTCAAGTGAGAAGTCATCACAAGATATATAAGGGATGGTATATGTGCTAGTTTTATGATTTATAAGATTCCATAAAATAATTTGCAGTCAGACGTATCTTAAACCAGTGTGCTAATTACTGTCATGTGCGCTTGTTTATCATTCCCATTTTCACTATGACTTTGTTAAGTATCATATATGGAACTATGACTTTGTTAAAAAAAATTATTGTTGAATTTTGGATTTGAGGCTTTTATAGGTGCTAATATGCTACACGCATGAATGAGTTGGTTTTGTTTGATTGTTTAATTTTGTGATAGAGCGGTGATTTCGATGGTTCTTTTTGAATATGAGTAGGACTAACTAATCCTCTAAACATTGAATATCTAATTTTCCAGTTTAGTCTTTTGTAACCTAAAAAGTTAATTTTGTTTGTAGGGGCGGGAATACTCTGAAGAGGATGTGAAGGCTGTCATGGTGCAAATATTAACAGTTACAACATATTGTGGTTCACCGTGTTCTTGCCTGAGGTATATAATTGATTTTTCAACAAGTTATTGTATGAATTTTAGTTGTTACCGCTCTCCAATAAAAGTTTTGTTAGTTAAGTTAATTGTATTCTACACGTACTCGATATCAATTTGACAGTAACATATCAGTTTCAGTATATTAGCTTTGCTAAATGTTCAAACTTCGGAGTTTTAATTGTATGCGGTCGACGGCGAACGAGCGAGGAACGGTGGCAATATGGTGCGGTGGAAGGAAAATTGGAATCTAAAAGTGTTTTTTTTAATGTGAGAATGTGGTAATAAATGTGAGAAAAGTGAAAATATCTGAGGAGTTAAAGTGAAGAGTGAAGAGTGAATTTTGAAAATGTGGTAACAATTTAACAAATGGAAAATGTTAAAATACTAACGCTTAGCATTTTATAACAAACGCATATTTTAAGTTGTAGTCAACAAAATTTATTATGTTTTGAGATTTTAGATCAAATATACATTACAGAGCTAAACATTATAGTGGTAAAATAAGTTATGTCATATTATATTACTTTCGTCAATATAACACTCTTGTTTTAGATATTAAATATTACTTTGAAAACAGCAACAAGATAACAAACATGTTTTTGATATTTCTCTCTCGGAATTCTCTCGGAATTCACTCAGAGATAATAATTCTCTCAGAAATAATAATTTTTTGATATTAGCTTTGCTAAGTTATATCGAGATATGGAATGTTACATAGGTATTTGTTAGATTAAGTGGTTGTTGAATAAGGAGAAATAATTGTAGCAACTTAATGGCTTAAACCGTCTATGGTCATTCGATATCTAATTGAAAAGTCCAACTGTAGCTTGGTTGTGTTTTACTTGATTAATCTCTGAGGACCAGTATGTTGGTGTCTTTTATTAGTGTAATTCCCTTATTCTTTGCTATCTCATTATTGCCTCCAAGTTTCTTTCTGCACGTCGATATTAAATTAGGTAAGTAATATTAATTATTTGACTAGTTCATCATTTCATCTTCATGTTTCATCTTATGTGGTAATACGGGGGAATAGCCTTCTTTGTGCATGATAACTTTCTTGATTATAGCCTAACTATAATTTATGCAACTAATTACAGGATTCGAAAGCTGGAGACAATCGCAAAGTATTGTGGGCTTGTAGGTTCATTGGTACTCATAGATGTTTGGGGTTCTTCCTTAGTGCAATGAGAAGGTATATTTGCTTTCACTTTCTTTTGGATCATTTTAATAAAAAGAATACAATATGAATGAATGTTGTTGATGCAGCTTGCTGAGTTTGAGAAGAATGATGCTTGTGCGGTGATGGATCCTCCAAATTTGTGTCAACCAAGTTTTGCTTTGCTTGCATAATGATGGAAAGCATTTATGTTCTGTAGTTTGTGGTTCATTACCTCCAGAGACACAAACAAGGCAGGTATTTACTTCTTGCTGTTTATAGTCATTGTTGGTGTCAAGAGAATCATTGCGGCTTGATTTTTGTTTGATATGATGATTACCTTACCCTCATGTTCACTTTAACATAGAGGTCGATTTTTGACCCAACTACGAAAGGGGTCAATTTGGGTTAAAAGTAAGCTAAAAACGGTAATAGGCCAAACATGTTAGAAGTCACCCAGTGTATTTTTTTATGCATAGAGCTTCATAAATTAAATTATATTAACAAGATTGCATGTTTTAATTTCAAATGTTCCGTCTTTTTGTTTTATAAAAAAAACATAGAGTGTAAAGTATTAGGATTTTTATGCATTTTGAACACATACACTTTGGGTGACTGAATCTGTTTTATCCTTTTCCATTAGAAAGAACTTTTGCACTTCTGCTTTCCCGTTATACGTATCCTGTTGGTGCATAACTAGTTCTTAACGTATTGAGTTGTAATTTTATTCTTGTAGTGTGGTTCTTTGGGGTCTGTTGATAAAATCAAGATTGGTTTCGTGGCTCGTGTCAAGAAGGCCAGGACTAGTAAATAATGGTGCTCTAAATCGACCCATCTACTAATGTTACAAGGCAGTAATTACAAATGTTTTTCTAGAGTTTATCAGTTATAAGTTGTCTAATATGCAATATTATTTTCAGAAAGCTGGTAAGATCACATACAACGGACATGAACTGCATGAATTCTGTGTTCAAAGAACTTCAGCCTACATAAGTCAAACAGAGAACAACATCGCAGAGCTAACAGTACGAGAAACTCTGGATTTTGGTGCCAGATGTGAAGGTGAAGGGTTTGCAGGTTTGTCTTTTCTATTCGTTGCAAATTACATATGGTTACTTTTGTTATGGCGCAGAGTATATATTTAGTATTACTAAATGTGATATTCTGAATGTTTTTATATTTTCCCTTAATTTCCTTTGAATCTTATTTCCAGGAAACTTAACAGAGCTTACCCGTTTGGAAAAGGAAAATAAAATTCGCCTTAGTCTTGAAATTGATGCGTCTATGAAGGTTACTGTTTTTCTGAAATTATTTGTCTACTTTCTTTATTTCCATGCATATATATCTGAATATTTATTGTAATACGTACTAGGCATCATCAGCAGTTCACTAAAAAGTAGCATGACCTCTTTTTTGTATTTCTTGTAAAGCACAAAATTTGACTAAAATGATGTAATGGTCTCATTTTGAGATTTCCTGGATAATATTACTGATGTGCTTTGTATATATTATTTTTATACAGGGGAGTGAGGATTATGATACTGAAGATTATGACGATTATGTTGAGGCTCAAGATGATGTTTAGATGAAGTTTGGATGGAGGATAATATCCGCACATGTAGAAAGTTTAAATCCATCATATACTTGTAAAAATGGTTCATCACTTGAGAGGATTCTTTATAACTTGTTGGATATGCTACGAATCGAATAATTGTTGGACATAATTAGGATGTTTCGGCTTTAGTATGGATGAAGTAGTTTCTTATTATTTGGCTAAACACGTGTTTTGCAATTTGAGTATTGTAGGTATTGCGTTATTGCATTGGGATATAGGATTTTGGAAAGTGATGACGTATTTCGTCACTATTGGACGTTAAGGTCCCGTTAGTTTCCCGTTAGGTTCACCCTAATAATGACGCCTTTCTTTCGTCACTAATTCCATCAAATAGTGACGATTTTAGCCACTTTAGTGATGAAATTAAGTAAAGCAATAGGTCGTCACACACCCTTAAGTGACGACTTTAGTTCATCACTAATTTAGTGTCAAATTTCATTTCGTCATTAATAAATTTGTGACGGAGCTATTGTGACGACAAGTGACGACGTCGATTTTCGTCATTAAACTGATTTAGTGACGAATTTTCCTCTAATAGTGACGATTTTCCATTCATCATTAAAGCCTTTTTTTCTTGTAGTGCAAAGGCGGTGGGAACTCCTCGTAATCGAACAAAAAAAAACAAAAACAAAATTACGCATGCAAATTTAATTCTTTCTAAAGTTATCACACGGTTGTCATCATAACGAATCAAATGTCTTAATTGTCATACCAATTCATTTGCACCTGAAAGGTAAAAATCTTATCAACTAATGCAAGTTGACCGACTTCAAAGTCTGGAAGTTTTAGTCGAGCCGTGTACAAAGAGGTTGCCAACCATAAATTCAATACTTTCCTAAGGTACTTTCAAGCCTTTGAATGAGTTGCTCATTGATTGAATAGTTTCCTTTAATAGTTTTAGTTTTTCAAGATTCAGTATTTTCAAGAAAAGCGTGTAAATACATTATAGGTGGTATATATAGATATATAGATATATAGATATCCCTATATATATTTCAAAAAACTTAACTTGCATTTCCAGACCATCTGTTCGTATAAACCTCCATAATCTTTATCCCTTACAATATTTGACACTAATAAACCTAAACGAGCTACCGAAATAGCTTTATATAGAATCATCTATGCCTAATACTTTACTTATAAATTACTGCATAGGAAGAAGGTATTGCAATTCTATAGACTAAAGGAGCTATTGAATGTGAGATTTAGTTTAGATACAAGTAAACTACAAGGATGGCATACTGCAACCAAATTTAATGTACTTTGGTAATCTTCAATGTCAAGGTTTAGTATATGCTTATACATCTCTGAATGAAAATCACACATATTGAATCCTTATCGAAGATTTGAGAAGAAAAAAAGGAGCTAGTACAGATTTCATGTTTCCAAGTTCACAAATCATTTTTGGCAATCACGTTTAGAATAAAGACTAATAATAAGAAAAAAAAGTTGCAATACATACCTACCCATCATTGTCAATGTCAAATATTTTGAAAGCCACTTTAAAGCTTGACTCGGGTATGCTGAGTAGTGTAACAAAGAATATATACATGTAAGAAAAAAATAATGTTAATGATGAAGCGTGGTTATATCCCCATTCAAGAAAGACTTGACTTGAATAAAACACAAAGTGCTTCAACACCTGAAGAGGTGAAGTGTATGCAAAATGTTCCATATGCTTCGGCAGTAGGATCCATTATGTATGCGATTAGCTGCACTAGACATGATGTTGCGTTCGCGCAAAATATAGCAAGCCTTTTTCAACATAATCCAGGAAAACCACGCTGGACTGCTGTGAAAACCATTCTTAAGTATTTAAGAGATACTAAAGATATGTTCTTGGTTTATGGTAGAAATCCCGAAGCTGAACTTCGAGTTGATTGCTATTGCAATGCTGGATTTGAGACCGATAGAGATGACATAAAATCACTGACACGATATGTCTTCCTTTTGAATGAAAGCGCAGTAAACTGGGAAAGCTCCAAAACAAAGTACTACTGTAATGTCTGCTACATAAGCTGAATAACATAACTGCTTCAGAAGCTGCAATGGAAGTTGTTTGGATTAGAAAGTTTATTTTAGGGCTTGGTATTGTACCAACAATAAACGATCCTATTAAGATGTTTTGCGATAATTCAGCCGCACTTCTTATCGCCAACGAACTGGGGGTTCAGAGGGGCGCCAGACACTACCATAGAAGATGTCATTATGTTCGCGAGTGTATTGAACTGGGCGAAATTGATCTTCTTAAAGTTCACACATATAACAATCTAGCAGATCCTTTTACAAAGGCTTTACTGAAAGGAATGCTTACTCAACATGCTAGGAGCATGGGACTTCGTTTAGCTTGTAGTTTCATGTAGATCTGTGTTTAGTATTTGGATACGGGATGATAAGACAATTTTATTAATGATAAAGATATGTGGTATGAAGTTATATTTAATATAAATTATGTCCTATATTTGCATGTTTAATCCGTGAATAATTTTATTATTCTAAATGAGTCCATTGTCGATCAACAATATGGGAATATTGTTGAACTAAGACAAATCTGAGTAATTGGTGATATCTTGGATATTAAAGGATGCAACGACCCAAACCCGCTCCGGAGAGTAGGCCGAAACGTCATAATCATGGTGTCATATCAAAGCATAATAAAGGCATAAAGTCAAAATGATTTTTGATAACATAGACCAGGTTGAAAGCCGGAAATCAAACATCGGCTATACCCATTATGAGATCAACATGAATAGACGTAAAAGAGTCTAAAAAGGACGAAACATGTGTCCAAGATAGTATAGCACATCAAAATGTCTGCGAATAAAAAGAAAGGAACTAAATGGGTCACTTCCTAAGCACACACTCTCTCATGCCCAAATCTCCCTCTAGGTCCGTGCCTGTATAAGAAAGAGAAAGAAATACGGCTGAGCATAACGCTCATGAACATAAATAACAAGTAATTTAATAAGTATGAATCCTGATATAAATACAAAGTACGAAAGATCAAAAGTGTCATGAGGTCAACCTGGAGAATGCGTCATGAAGAATAGGAAATAAACATGTAAAGCATGGTAATACGAAGTAAAGATGTCATGAAATATCATGGATAGTAATAAACATAAATAATAAAGGGATGCCCACGAGCCAAATAATCATACATTTCATAAAAATAAATCGAGGAATACATGCATATAACAAGAGGGGCAGCTTCACATGTAATAGATGGGTGACCTCTTATAATAATATGGGTGGAGGGATCAGCTCCAAAGTGATGGGATGTAAGTCACCCCACCAGCAACCAAATGACCATGAACGTGTAAACATGTAAACTAGGATGCACCCATACGCCCCTGAATAATAATGGCCAAACATGAATTTTAACGTAGTAACATGAAAGGGACGCCGCGTGAAATCACTCTCAACCGCGAACAGAGATCGTGACACAGTGTCTCATAGTGTCACGGACATGGTCCTCCATGACTAGGTGGTAAGTCATGTAAATCATAGGTCCATGCATATATATAGATAGCACGGGCAATAGAATAAGTCATGAAAACAACGATGTAGCGGATTTTCATGGCAAAAAACATAAAAATGGGGAAGCATAGCATTCTGGGATGAATTATGATAAGAAATGAATGTCCATAACTGAAAGGACGAAATATCCGTCTACCTTATGTCTCCACATAACTAACAGCAGATGATAAGACGAATTGGGAAAAGCTACTCCGGCTTAATGCAAATCTACATGTTAAAGGACATATTATAAAGGCTATTTTTAGCAACTTTCTATTTTTAGTAACTTTCTATTTTTAGTAACTTTCTATTTTTAGTAACTTTCTATAATTAGCATGATTCCTTGATTAGTACGTTCCATGATTAACATATTCCATGATTAATATGTTTCATGATTAGTATTCTTGTTATATTGGGTACTTTCCAAAAATAGCAGCTTCTAATTATAGTAAGTTTCCAAACATAGACTTTCCTTAATTAACTTTCCATAAATGATAACTTTCCTGATTTAATAAGTTTCCATAATTAAACTTCCCAAAAATAGACTTTCTAAAAATAGCAGGTTTCTATAAATAGCAGGTTTCTATAAATAGCAGGTTTCTATAAATAGCAGGTTTCTATAATTAGCAGGTTTCTATTTCTGTATTTACAATCCAAATCCTTGATCTTACATAATTTACGTAATTAGTCCTTTTAGTTATTAATTTAATTAAACATGATCTTTAATTATCCATTTTTGCAAAACAAGCCCTTATAATATCAAATATGGTATTTTCATACTTAATACTTTAATTACTGATCATACCTTGTACTTTTCATAATTTACACTTTTAGTCCCTCAGTTTTAATTAAAATTCGAATTATATATATATTATATATAATTAATCATGTTTAACCCATAACAATTATCAAATGACAATTTATACCCTTCTACTTATTTTTCTCAGAATCTATACATTATATTAACATGCCATAATCAGTCCTTATAGTTATAAAAATTTCAAAACAACCCTTATAACTTTAATACATGCACACGGCTAGAAATTAATCCAACAAAACCCTAATTAATTTTTCCCCAATTATCAGGCAATCATTACACAATCATAAGCATTAATTATACACTAGAAAAATAAGCAAACCCTAACCCTAATTTGTTTTCCATTTTATTTCTTCCTTTTTCCTTGTTTTTCATAATCGGCAAAATAAAAACTCCACAATAATTATCTAAATCTTTTATACAATTTTTCTAACAATTTATCTGGTTCATACATGATATATACAAGTCATAAAAATTATAAAATCGAAAGTATAAATTTATTTAGAGCCGAATACAATTCTTGCAATTATTTAGGGTTTAGATCATGTTTAAGCTTAATAAATCAAAATAACGTGCATGGTAATTTTTCTCATGAACATATCAGATTTATATAATGTAAAATGAGTTATAAAAATACCTTGAATAATTATGGATGATTTTATGAATTATTGAGTTCGGCTAGGAATTTCGAATTCAAAAGAACACCATAAATCGAATCAAGCTTCAAACCAATGAACCAATAATTTTCTTAGCTCCCTTGTACTCCCAAGAACCCTAGAAAAATCGTTCCTTGCCTTGAAAAAATAATGGTGCCGCCACTAAATTGTTTAGGGTTTTCGGAAATGGTTTTTAAGAATTTACAAATGAAAATAATGTATATAAAAGATATACTAGGAAGAAGTGCCGAGTTTTTGGGTATTTCAAAGTATAAAATCAGATTTTAATTTTTGCCTAAAATATTTTATAATTTCCTTATTTTATTTAATATTTAATTGTATAATATAAGTAATTAACTTATAATTATTTCGGCAAAATACATATATATAATAACTAATTATTTTTCTTGCATAATATAAGATATTTTAATCTTATATAAATTTCATACTTGTCACATGATGTACTTTATAATTTATAACACTTGATTGAATTTTATTCATGCTTTTATTAAATTTTCTGACATTAGGGGCATTTTGGTAATTTTGCACTTGTTCTGATTTTAGGGTTTTACAACTTCTTCCCCTCTTAAAAGAATAATTCGTCCTCGAATTAGAAACATGATACAGCTGAAAAGGACATACCAGATCATGGAAGAAAATGAGGATAAGAAGTCCGTATAGACTCCTCGGTCTCCCAAGTGGCTTCCCGCTCGGGATGATTCCTCCAAAGGATTTTGACAAAAGGGATCGTCTTGTTCCTCATGACTCGGTCTTGACGGTCTAGAATAGACTCAGGCTCTTCCGTGTAAGATAAATCCTCACGGATCTGATCGAATGGATAAGAGATAACGTGAAGAGGATGATACTTGTAACCTCTGAGTAATGATACATGAAACACATTGTGAACATGAGATAGTTGAGGAGGTAACGCCAAACGATAGGAAACCTCACCAACGCGATCAAGAATCTCAAACGGTCCTATGAAACGAGGACTAAGCTTGCCCTTGATACCAAAACGCCTGACTCCACGTGTAGGTGATACTTTCAAGAAAACATGCTCACCTGGCTGAAATTCTAACGCTCTGCGATGCCTGTCGGCGTAACTCTTCTGACGTGTCTGAGCTTCCTTAAGCTTTTCCCTGGCGACGGCGACCTTTTCATTAGTCACCTCAATCATCTCCGGACCCTCAAGAATACGTTCACCAACCTGATCCCAACAAATAGGAGCACGACCTTAGGATGAAAAGCTGTACTAAACTTGAGCCTGGTTCCCCAAGCTTTCTGTAAACCTTTCCAGAAACGAGACGTGAAACGTGGATCTCTATCTGACACGATCGCTGATGGAGTACCGTGTAATCGAACAATTTCTTGTTGGAACATTTCTGCTAATTTACTAACGGGGTAATCCTTACGGATAGGAAGAAAATGTGCCGATTTAGTCAAGCGATCTACAACAACCCAGATAGCATCGTGCTTCCTCTGAGTCCGTGGTAACCCGGTAACAAAATCCATGGATATTTCGTCCCACTTCCAAACAGGAATCTCTAACGGTTGCAATAGCCCACTTGCACGTTGGTGTTCAATCTTAACCTGCTGACATGTTAAACACTTTGACACAAACGTAGCCACATCGCGCTTCATACCACTCCACCAAAAGTGTTGCTTGAGATCGTGATACATCTTCGTCGACCCTGGATGAATCGAAAATGGAGAACTATGAGCCTTGGTATGTGCTTAATTACACATACCTTTGACCTTTAAAAACGAGCTGAAATAACCAAAAACGGACTTAAAATGCCAAAACTAGTATTTTACGAAATAATACTTACAAGTTACACATTAAGTCCCTGTGAGATATTTAAAAAATCACCCCACACTATGTAAACTTGTCATTTTTCTTTGAGTTTTTATATAAATAAAATTTTTATATAACAATTTTCATTTCCATTTATAAATATAAAAACATACACACACATATTTCAAACTCTCTCCCTTCTCTCCCCATTATCCGGCAGTCCTCCCTCACCGCCGGCCACCACCGCGCCGCCGCCGGAAAAGTTTTCCGGCGGATTTTTCTGGCGAACTCCAAAATGGCTCCTCGTGACCCGATCTACTCGATCCCCATACCCACTCGCCCTCACTCGCACCATCTCCCCTCTCTCGAAGCTGCTGTCCCACGACAACCCACCATATCATCTCTCATCATTCCTCCAATCAATCAATCATCATCATACCTCCATCATCATTACACCGAAACCACCACCTCCACCATCGTCACCCCATCGACCACGCACCACCATCCCCGCCACCACTGCTGTACACCACGCAGGGTGCGTCGGGTTCGGGTCAGACCCGACAAGGGTGCGTTTGGTTTTTTATAACAGCACGGGTGTGTTTGGTGTGCTAACTAACAAAGGGTACGTTGGGTTGATCGTACAACACTTTTTTCGAGGGTGGTTTGGTTCGGGTTGCGTTTGGCACAGAAAAGGGTGCGTTGGGATGAGTGGCAGCCCCACCAATAAGTGTGGGTTTGGTTTTCACCGGGAACAGGTGTGTTTGGTTTATAGCAGCTAGGGGTGGGTTTGGTTTGAGTATAAAACACTTCAAGAAGCTGCGTTTGGTTTTAAAATGGCAGCGAAGGGTGCGGTTGGGTTTTGACTGAGTCACCACAGAAGGGTGCTTGTTAGGCTGTAAAACAGCCGGGTTGGGTGTGTTTGGTTCGTCTCATACACCACAAGGGTGCGTTCGATGTGGTGGCAGCCACGACTGTGGGCTGCGGTTGGTTTATGTCATTCAACAAGAAAGGTGTGTTTGGCTGTTGGAACAGCCATGGGGCCGTTTGGTTCACGAGTTTGCACCAAGGGTGCGCTCGGTTTGGGTATTGCACCGAGATAGGGTGCGTTCGGTTTTAATAAAACAGCCCACAAGGGCGTTTGTTGGTGGGTTTAGCAGCCACGAGGGCTATTTGGGGTCCAATGGTTCGCTTGGTTATCAACATATAAGGGTGCGTTTGGGGCACGGGTCTGCTGCAACCGAGGCTGCGTTTGTGAGGTTTAACAGCCGAAGGGCTGGTTGGGTCAAGGAGTGTTTGGATTGGTTTGGGTTTTAGGGTCAGCAGTAAAGGGTGCGGTAGGGTTATGGGTTACCAACCGGGACGACGGGGGATGCGGGTAGGCTGTGAGACAGCCGGGGGCATCGGGTTGTTTGTGGGTTTGGTTTGCAACGGAAATGGGTGCGTTTGTTATTGTGACACCGAAACGCGTGCGTTTGATTGTGTTGACACCGAAAAAGGGTGCGTTTAATTTAAAAGTATTCGATTGTTTCATTTATTATCGAGTTAATTATATGTGATGAAATCCAGTGAAACTTGTGGCGTCTATGTTATAATATTAAAATGGGATTTATATTAATCTATAAGCAATATTAGATGGGTTTTTAAAGCTAAAAAAACGGTTTTGGTGCGAGTTTGGAACGGGTCATTTTGACCAGAAAATAGAACGTGGGATTCGGAGTTCGAGATGTTGAAAAGTTAGACTTAGGTTTACAAATATAACAAAATTATTATTCTTGACGGCGTTTTGATATAAAACGGACTTTTAAATCCCAATAACGAAAGTAAACTGGAACGAAATCAAATTATACAGCTTTAGGTAGAAAATTAGGATATTTTTAATATATATTAAAAATGGCAGATTGATTAATTAAAGATTGGAGCACTTTCGAGTCGTTTCGGCCTTCCGGCGAAAACCGAAAGTGTTCGTATGACATTTTACTTTGCCGGAGAATTGTCTGTTTTAAAATTAAGACATAGCGGGTCAAAACTAAAGGTCGGTTGATCTATTATTTCAATTAATTATTTTAAGAACATTGTTCGGTCTTAAAAACGAAGAGTCTAAAAATAGTAACTTTCGGTAAATATTTGACATAAGCTATGATTTGACGGAAAAATAGTAATATATTCATTATAATATACTAGGGTTAAGGTTTAAAGACGGCTAGTGGATTTTCATCCCTTGTATGTATGTATGGTATACATATTAAAAATATTGTTGATTTTTGTCATTACGAGGTTACGCATCTGTTGATGTTATTTAATACGTGTATTATAATAGAACGACATTGAATTATTGGGTTCGTGGCGAGTATAAAAGCGTTTATTTTGCGATTCGGTTGATGATTTATTTGGTTTATTTGATCGTGGTCTTTGATTAGGTGAGTTTATTAGTCCCTGTTTTTTTGATCTTTTACATATATTTGGGGTGAGAACATGCTTGTTTGCAAATGCATTTACATGGTTGATTACAAATTGGTTTACATACTTATTTGCATAGCTCGCTATGGGATACATTATTTGACTTCATTTTTGGTCACAAATACATACTTTACATTTGAAATGATTACGGATTAGCTTAGGCGGATTGAACTGATAACAACAAAATTACTGCCCGGGTGTTCTTGGAGGGGACACCGGTAACGGGAGTACATATTTTTACTTTACTGCCCAGGTGTTCTTGGAGGGGACACCGGTATCGGGAGTATATATTCTTTAAATCACTGCCCGGGTGTTCTTGGAGGGGACACCTGTGATGGGTACATACAAGTCTCGTACGCGTATGAACTGGAAATCATTGGAGGGTGGAGCTGGCGACTGGTATGAAATATATCTATTCGGGTGTGGATCCCTGTTCGGGTGATTAGCTATCGCCGGTAACGAACATTATAGCGTGATGTCACGCGAATGATATAAAATAGATCTATTCGGGATTGAAACCCCGTTCGGGTGACTAGCTATCACTGGGAACGAACGTTTTATAACATGTCGGATCACGTTGGGACTACAGGGCCCCCAACAAATACATACTTGAAACATTTTGGTGACATTAAATTGGTCATGCATTCTTTATAAATCTTTGGGATAAGATTGGTACTTTTGGTGACATAAAATGTGTCGTGCATTCTTTATAAATCTTTGGGATAAGATTGGTACTTTTGGTGACATAAAATGTGTCGTGCATTCTTTATAAATCTTTGGGATTTTTACATGGTACTGTGATGATACGTGGAAAAATATTTTTAATTTTTTTTTTTTTTTTTTTTTTTTTTTTTTTATTTTTTTTTTTTTTTTTTTTTTTTTTTTTTTTTCTTTTAGTTGAAACTTACATTCATATTTAAACTAATCTATGAACTCACCAACTTTAATGTTGACACTTTTTTAGCATGTCTTTTTCAGGTGAATTTGATGCTTGGATTATTTAATGTGCATTGGAGTCTTTCATTAAGTTTTTCATGGTGATGCAATTATGGGACAACTTTCTATTTGATTTCAGAGATCAACGAGATGTTTTACAAACGACACATTTAGAGTTGGTTCTCTTGTAATCTAGCGCTGTGTATTTATGATGTAGCACCCTGTGGTATTCCGTTGGTTGTATGATTTGTGGGGGGTGTTACAGATGGTATAGAGCACGGGTTATAGAGAACTCGGTTGCATATTTTTCCCTAGACTATAACCGTTTTCACAAACATTGCATCACATCAAACATTTTCAAAGTGCATACACGCTACTTGCTTATGTGCTTACATTACGTGCTGCATTAAGTGCTTACGTGACATACATATATATAATATATATGCTTGCATTTCTTTCGCGTATATCGTACGCTTATTTATATAAGAGTTATTATATAAATACCAGAGCATTTCTTAAGACATTGTGGGTTGCACAATTGTCTCATTCTACTCGTTAGACATTGTGTGTTGCGCAATGGTCTCACTTCGTTCTCAGGCATTGTAAGTTAAACAATGGTCTCTAAAGATATTATTTTTCTTCATAGCATTATACTATATTGTATTACACGGAGACCATTATAATTTTTGTTTACATGGAATTATGTATGAATCTAAGTATTACAAGTCTTGTATGGGCGGGACTTGTAATACGAGGATTGATATGATAATTGCTATGTTAACAAAGCCGTTACAGTTCTGTTTACATGGATTTATGTGTGAATCTGAGTATTACAAGTCTTGTATGGGGCGGGACTTGTAATAGGAGGATTGATACGATAATTGCTATATTAACTCGTTTATAAGGACATTCGTATTTACTCTAACCGAGTACTCATTAACTATCCTGAACTCTATGTTGATCTCGCCTGGTAGTTTTTACTCCCAGTCTCCGAAGACGAGTTTTAAACACTGTCCCATACTCAGTAGAACCATGCTTGTCATGTCAAAACACCTTGGGAGGTTTGAGGTAGCGTATTGCACCGGGAATTATTAAGTAGGATGATTTATAATTTATTTATTTGAAAGGATTGTGACGCCTCTTCATTTAAATAAATAAATTATAAATCACCGAACCATAAGTTTATCATTTCTTACTTACATAAATTTGGACGCTTCTTTATGTAAATAAGAAATTATAAATGAGTGGGCTTAATGGTATCCGATATGACACGAGTATGAACCTGAAATCGATAATCATCAGAATCCGTTAAAAGGGTCTAGAGACACAATCGTGTCTTACTACTCAGCAAAATCTTAAGGCCTCACTTGGAGCTACCTTATCTCATTCTTAAGTTATTACTTTTGCCATTGCAAGTCCTTGAAATCACGAACTGTGTGGAGCTAACAGACTGAGTGCAATATCCCGTCACCATTTGTTATAGTATTGACGTTATGGTCGCTACTGTTGGGTCCTGGAGCGGTCCCGACTGATACAACTTTATCCAATAGGTTATGCAACTCCCCTTAAACGAGATAAACACCTATCGACGAGAGAGATAGTTGAACTATTCATTTCGGGCCACTAGTAGGAAGACTTGGGTCGCGGTACCTCTAGTACTGCCAAGTATGTTGGGGTTACTTACATTCATAAGCCACGTTGATATCTTGAATTCATCGAACATTACAGATATCAGAAACGAGACTCCGTCCTCGGACATTTAAGAAACTTATAACAAACGATACACACGCTGACTACACCTTCTTCTTGAGGTTTTCTCTTATGGAGACCTTTCTATATATCGCGGTTATACAGTCATAAGATCTGTAATGATATATTTTGAGATACCCATATTGATGGATTAAATATCCTGGCCAAACCTAGCCAAATTTTTTGGTATATTGAGAAGTGTCGAAACACGAATTTTGCTGAATAAAGTTATCAGCGTCTTGTTTAGAGCGTTGTTATTAAACCTTATGTTTTTCTTGATCACACATCGGATAAACACGAAAATTTAATCTCGGGACGGATTTCTTTAAGGGGTAAGGTAATATAATCCGAAAATTTTCGAAATTTCGAATGACGATTTTACCCTTTAACTTTTAGGGTTCTGCTTGACTTTAAGTAAACGACATCTACGATCACGTTTGTATCATGACTCAGGACTCTTCAAGCAATTTGATTGGATCGACATTCTGACACTTTTTAGTTTTGACCGTGACCCGGAACGTCTGAAGGTGACTGAAATGCCCTGTAAGATTTTAGAAACACAAATAATTAAATTACAATTTAATTATCACGTTTTATTAAATGAGAAATTTAATAAAAGTATTTAACATTTTATTCAGTGAGTTTATTGAAGACGCGAATATTCGATTTAAAATCCATTTTTATTTCAGACAATGTGTAACCGGTTCACAAAATAAATAACAAATATTTTATTAAATGTTATAAAATATTTAGGAAATATTATCAAGTGAATACTCATTTTTATCAGAAAAATGATTAGGAAAACAATGACGCAAGTTTCGTGTGTTGAATCATCCGTTAAGTCGCTCAAACGAATCCCGAACTAGTATTTTACGAAATAATACTTACAAGTTACACATTGGTCCCTGTGAGATATTTACAAAAATCACCCCACACTATGTAAACTTGTCATTTTCTTTTAGAGTTTTTATATAAATAAAAATTTTATATAATACAATTTTCAGTTCCATTTTATAAATATAAATAAACATACATCACATATTCAAACTCTCTCCCTTCTCTCCTATTAGGTAGGCAGCCTCCTCCACGCCGCCGGAAAAGTTTTCGGGCGGTTTTTTTCCGGCGAAACTCCAAAATGGCTCCTCGTGACCGATCTTCTCGATTCCCCATACCCACTCGCCTCACTCGCTCCATCTCCCCCCCCTCTGAAGCTGTGTCCACGACAGCCCACCACCCATCATCATCATCTTACCTCCATTCATCAATATCATACCTCCTTTCATTACATCGAAACCACCACCTCCACCTTCGTCACCCCATCGACCACGCACCACCATCCCCCCACCACTGCTGTACACCACGCAGGGTGCGATCGGGTTCGGGGTCTGACCCGGACAAGGGTGCGTTTGGTTTCTTATAAAGCCCCGGGGGTGTTTGGCTGTATTACCTAACAAAGGGTACGTTGGGTGTTCGTCACAACCACCTGAGGGTGGTTTGGTTCGGGTTGCGTTTGGCACAGAAAAGGGTGCGTTGGGATGAGTGGCAGCCCCACCAATAAGTGTGGGTTTGGTTTTCACCAGGAACAGGTGTGTTTGGTTTATAGCAGCTAGGGGTGGGTTTGGTTTGAGTATAAACACCTCAAGAAGCTGCGTTTGGTTTTAAAATGGCAGCGAAGGGTGCGGTTGGGTTTTGACTGAGTCACCACGGAAGGGTGCTTGTTTGGCTGTAAAACAGCCGGGTTGGGTGTGTTTGGTTCGTCTCATACACCACAAGGGTGCGTTCGATGTGGTGGCAGCCACGACTGTGGGCTGCGGTTGGTTTATGTCATTCAACAAGAAAGGGGTGTTTGGCTGTTGGAACAGCCATGGGGCCGTTTGGTTCACGAGTTTGCACCAAGGGTGCGCTCGGTTTGGGTATTGCACCGAGATAGGGTGCGTTCGGTTTTAATAAAACAGCCCACAAGGGCGTTTGTTGGTGGGTTTAGCAGCCACGAGGGCTATTTGGGGTCCAATGGTTCGTTTGGTTATCAACATATAAGGGTGCGTTTGGGGTCCGGGTCAGCAGCAAGAGGCTGCGTTTGGTTGAGGGTTTAACAGCCGAAAGGGCTGTTTGGGTCAAAGGGCGTGTTTGGATTGGTTTGGGTTTCGGGTCAGCCGTAAAGGGTGCGGTCGGGTTATGGGTTAACAACCGACGACGGGGTGTCGGGTTAGGCTGTGAGACAGCCGGGGACAGCCGGGGCGTCGGGTTGTTTGGTCGGGTTTGGTTTGCAACGGAAATGGGTGCGTTTGTTATTGTGACACCGAAACGCGTGCGTTTGATTGTGTTGACACCGAAAAAGGGTGCGTTTAATTTAAAAGTATTCGATTGTTTCATTTATTATCGAGTTAATTATATGTGATGAAATCCAGTGAAACTTGTGGCGTCTATGTTATAATATTAAAGTGGGATTTATATTAATCTATAAGCAATATTAGATGGGTTTTTGAGCTAAAAACGGATTTTGGCGCGAGTTTGTAACGGGTCATTTTGACCAGAAAATAGAACGTGGGATTCGGAGTTCGAGATGTCGAAAAGTTAGACTTAGGTTTACAAAATATAACAAAATTATATCTGTCGGACGTTTTGATATAAAAAAAATGGGACTTTTTTAACTCCCAATAACGAAGGAAATGGATCGAAATCGAAATATACACTTTAGTAGAAGAAATAGGTTCTTTTCATATAATAAAAATGACAGATTTATTAATTAAACGATTTGAGCACTTTCGAGTCCGTTTGCGCCTTTGGCGAATCAGAAAGTGTTCAGTAATGACATTTTACTTTGCCGCGAGGATTGTCTGTTTTAAAAATTAAGACATAGCGGGTCAAAACTAAAGGTCGGTTGATCTATTATTTCAATTAATTATTTTAAGAACGTTGTTCGGTCTTAAAAACGAAGAGTCTAAAAATAGTAACTTTCGATAAATATTCGACATAAGCTATGATTGGACGGAAAATAGTATATATTCATATAATATACTAAGGGTTAAGGTTTAAAGACGCGCAAGTGGATTTCTCATCACATGTATATATGTATGTATACATATTAAAATATGTATGATTTTCGTCGTTACGATGTACGCATCGTTGATCGTATTTAATACGTGTATTATAATAGAGCGACATAATTATAGGTCGTGGCCGAGATCGTTGCAGATTCGGTTGTGATTTATTTGGATTATTTGATCGTGGTCTTTGATCAAGGTGAGTTTATAGCTCCCCTGTTTTTTTACTCGTTTTACATATATTTGGGGTGAGAACATGCTTGTTTGCAAATGCATTTACATGGTTGATTACAAATTGGTTTACATACTTATTTGCATAGCTCGCTATGGGATACATTATTTGACTTCATTTTTGGTCACAAATACATACTTTACATTTGAAATGATTACGGATTAGCTTAGGCGGATTGAACTGCTAACAACAAAATTACTGCCCGGGTGTTCTTGGAGGGGACACCGGTAACGGGAGTACATATTTTTACTTTACTGCCCAGGTGTTCTTGGAGGGGACACCGGTATCGGGAGTATATATTCTTTAAATCACTGCCCGGGTGTTCTTGGAGGGGACACCTGTGATGGGTACATACAAGTCTACGTCATTGTATGAACTGTAAAATCCAAGGGAGGCGTGAGCGCGGAATGTTATGAAATAGATCTATTCGGGTGTGGATTCCATTGTTCGGGTGATTAGCTATCGCCGGTAATGAACCATTATGCGTGTGTCCACGCGAATGATATAAAATGATCTATTCGGGATTGACAACCCCCATTCGGGTGACTAGCTATCACTGGGAACGAACGTTATAACATGTCGGAATCAAGTTGGGACTTTAGGGCCCACCAAACAAATCCATACTTGAAACATTTTGGTGACATTTAATTTGTCATGCAAATCTTTTAATCTTTGGGATAAGATGGTACTTTTGGTGGACTTAAATGTGTCGTGCATTCTTTATAAATCTTTGGGATAAGATTGGTACTTTTGGTGACATAAAATGTGTTGTGCATTCTTTATAAATCTTTGGGATTTTTACATGGTATGGGACGATACAGTGACAAATACATTCAGTTGAAAACTTACATTCATATTTAACTATATCTATGAACTCACCAACTTTATGTTGACACTTTTAAGCATGTTTTTCTCAGGTGAAATAGATGCTTGGATTATTTGATGTGCATTGGAGTTCTTTTATTTAAAGTTTTTCATGGTGATGCAATTTGGGACAACTTTATTTTGATTCATAAATCAACGAGATTGTTTTACAAACGACACATTTGAGGTCGTTCTCTTGTATCTAGGGGGTGTGTTATGGTATTCCGTGCGTTGTATGATTTTTGGGAGGTGTTCATCCTAGACTTAGTGCATATTTCATATTCATGTTGGCTTATTGCTCGGTTGTTATTTAGATCTCGTTTAGGTTATTGATTCTCATTGTTTCATGTTTATTGAGTTTATTTCTTGTGTTCGTTATTAAAATAGCTTATTCTCTTTGATGTTTTATGCAGTGCTTGTTTCTGCATAGTTTTATTATCGTAGTGCTTAGTTTCATTTGCTTATTTGAATTCTGTAAGCTTATTTGATTCTTGTTTATGCTTAATTGTTTAGAGCTTGCAAAGTTTAAAAACTTAATTTAGTACTTAATTGATGCTTGCTTTAGATAAGATGTATTGTGTTAGCTTATCATTATTATTGCTTATTTAGTTTTAGTTTAGCTTATCAAAGATGTAGTTTAGCTTAAAATTTGTACTCGCATACCTTCTGTTCTATTTCAACATTTGATAACTTGGGCATGCGTTTATTAAACTGGGTTGCGTGTGGTTTGTAGAATTAGGCCCTTAAACCTGTTTGTAGAGTTTTCATTGGGGCATGTTTGCTTAATATTTGGCCACATTTGGAGTTGACTAGGCTGGCGTTTTGGTTAGTATTAATTCTTTTTGGGCCAGCATTTTGGATTAATTTGGGCTTGCATGGACTAAGTGGTAAATTACAAGTGTGTTAAACTGTTTAATGCTAACAGTGTGTTGTTTTCGTGTTGTTTTTGGTACCGGTCAACTCATGAGGCGTGGAGCTTACGGATTAAATAAGCTAGATAGAATTTGAATTATTTGTTTTAGCTAAATAAATCGGGTGGTATTCGTTTAATTGCGGCTCTTCAATTCGGTTCCATTTTCTATCATTTTTCAATACCTTAGTGTAGCTTAGTATAAAAATGTTTTGCTTTGCTTATTTGATCATTATGAGTAGCGAGTAGTTTAATTAGTGCTTGTTAAGTGAAATTGTGATTTGGGATTTAAGTGCGATTTGAAAAAGGTTTGATTGATTAATAATTTTGGATTATTTAGATTTGTGGTTTAAATATTTTCAAGGGCAAAATCCCGAAAAAAATAGTTAAACTACACATCTAGTAATTAATATCTTTTAAAGATATTTTTGTCAATATAAGCCAACGTTGTAAGATAACTATCTTTTCTAAGGACGTTAATTCATTAATGAACCTTAATTCACACTTAATGAACTTTTCACATCACTTGGCAAGCATTTGCATCTTTATAATCTTTTAGATCATTTTTAGCATAATTCTCGTTGCATAATTGTTTAGTATAATTTTAGTATTAATATTAGTACAATTTTCTTAAGTTTTAAAAAGTAGTTTTTAAAATCAAAAGCCTTAAAAGATAATCAAGCATTATTCTTCGAAAACATAATCGTGATTTGTTCAATTCAAACCTCGTTGGGACTTCGACTCCAGAAAGATTGATTATTGTTTGTCCTCAAGCAATTTTCACATCCTACGGGACCTACTATACTATACTATTACTCGACGAGCATGTTTATTTTTATTTTTTTGCTATTATTATTAGGGTTTAAAATTTGATTTAGTTGCTTAATTTTTCGCGTTTCTTTAATTCCATTAACGTTTTTAATTTAGAATCGTAATTGCCTTAATTGTTAAATTGCCTTTTTATTGCCTTTATATTTTGTAGATATAAAAACAAATCAAAATATCCAACTATTCAAAATCCCGATCACAAACTTTAACACGAAGTTCAATTCACATCTTTAGTGGTGGGGTGGGGGGGAGGGGAACAACTAACGACCCGAAACTACTAAGAGAGGGAATACCTTGAAGTCGATAACACCGAAATTATATTTTATTTGTGAGTTGGTTTATTGCTTTTGTTAAAAGTGATTTACTAATTTACCTATATTATATATATACTATTGACTAGATCAATTTTTGGCGCCGCTGCCGGAGAGGCTGTGTTATGAATTTTAAGTTATCGTTTGAAGATTGTTTTTTGAAGATCCTTCCTCTGAAGTTATTCTTGTTTTTGTGAATATTTTCGTATAAAAAAATACAAAAATATTATAAAGTAATCAAAAAAAATCCAAAAAAAAAACTAAAAAAAAACAACAAAAGTAACCTGGATGTCAATTGTTAAATCATCTCACCTTTAGATTAACAAACTATAAGAGAGGTATAAGGAGGGTCGATCCAACGAACTTCGACCCGAAAGGAGAAGGTTTTTAAAACGCTTCGCGCTTACCCGCTTCTCCGCTTCTTTGTGCGTTTTTCTAGAGAGCTACCGTGTGCAATTTGACTTCCGGTTACCAAAAATATTATGTTTGTTTTTAATAAAAAATTAAAAAAAAATTTCAAAAATATTCTTCTTTATCTCCCAATTGTTTAATTCTCATGGAATCATCTGACCAATTCATCTGTTTCTTCTGTGGAAGTATGAGTAATGAATATGGATGCCCATGTTCTACTTGTGAGTTATGTGGGAACGACGCTCATTATGGTTACGATTGTCCATCATAAGTTCCGTTTGTTTATAATCAGGACCCGTGTTTCAATCAAAACCTTGATAAATCTCCACAAACTTCACCAAGTTTTCCACAGCAATATTTATGTTGTGAAGACTGCGGGGGTCCTCATGCGACTTTTGAGTGTCAACCAATGAATCAAAATTTCTATGAGCCCAATTTTGCTATAATTTAAATTCTTTCAGTTTTGACTAACTCCAACCTCCGCAGTATCCCGTCATTCATCAACCTCGTCGAGAAATGAGTACGGAAATGTTGCTTGCTAAAGAGGAACTAATAAAAGCTATACGAACCTAATTGAAAAATAATCAACCTCCTGAAGAAAAGAGTATTGCAGTATTGCTAGCTTATGAAGATTATTCCTAATATTATCAAATATAGAAGAAAGCAAATTGATACAGAAAGTATGCAAGAATTGCTGTTTCAATTCTCTAAAGATTTACCAACTCTTGGAAATACTTTGAATCAACTAAAGCAGGAAGAGCGGGATAAGTTCTCATAATGGAGAGCCTCCATACTAGTCAATGAATGAGAAGATTTCCTTCATAAGAAGTATTGATGACACTCCTCCATCAGATGCAATCACATCCGACTTCCAATTACGGACATCTCTACGAAATGGGGATGAATGCATCTTACACTATTCCGGAAAGATTCGACTAGAAATTAAGTCTAGTGGTTTAGAACCTTAACCTAACCCTAAGTGAATCCGAGGATTTATCCGATTACGTAAGCGAGTGTGATTTGCCTTTTTGTGATAATTCTCCCGATTTTAACAATGATTTTGTGATTTTCTCTAATCTTCTCTTCGATTCTAATGTTGATTATACCTCTAGTGATGATGAGTCATCTTCTGAGGAAGATGTTCCGGTAGAAAATTTTAAAATTTACTTGAACCCTCTTCTCAAATTTGATGAAGAAATCTTTTCTACTGAGATTAATCCGCTTTATAATGAAGTGTTAAAAGATCTCGATTCAATTCCACCGGGAAATGAAAATGATCACTTTAATGCTGAATCTGATTTAATAAAATCATTTCTTAATAAAGAATCTGAATGAACCTTTCCTCCCAAGATTGATTTCCTTCTGAGGAGTTCCGCGGTGTGCTACACTCTTATCAATTCCAATTACCATCTGGAATTGATGAAGTGTCGAATTTTGAAGACACGAGGAGGATAAGACGTTTTAACTGAAAAATTATTATATGGATTAATCATCCTCCTCGCCTCTTAAAGAACTTTAATGTCTGAAATTCTATCGGTCTTTCTCTCCAGTCTCTTTCCTGTATCCCCATCGAGGATAGTGACTCTCTTATGGAGGAGATCGATACTTTTCTTGCTTCAGATGACTCAATACCACCGGGTATTGATAGTGACGGCTATGACTCTGAAGAGGATAATCTTTTTCTTGAGTATGATCCCGATCCGGGCGATTTGACTAGAGCTGTTATGGAAGATATTTTTGGAGAACCTAGAGTTCATATGCCTAATGTTTTACCCACCCATCCCACCTTTTGTCAGGATCTGGACTTCACTCTTTCTACTGATTTTAGCGGATTCGATCTTGTAGTTTCTTTTCCTTCCGGAAATAGAAACAAGACTTTTGATTCGGGAATATCTATTGAAGTCCAATCCAAGAGATTTCTATCACTAAATAAATTTTCTATCTTATTCATCAGTGATCCTCTTTCTCCAGTTCTTGAAACTTTACTTCCATTTTCATCTGAAAATGAGGACAAAGTTTTCAATCCTGGAATTCTGAGGAGAAATCTCCTCATCTCTTATCTCATCGGGGCTTTAAAGCTCTCAAGATCAGTCATAATTTCTTTAATAAAAGCCCGATGATGATCTATGGAGGGGAGATGCCAATCTTGGATGTTCCGTATCTCCATTTCTATCCTCCTTGACCAGCTCAAGTATGGGGGATCGAGTCAAGCTCGTGACTCGGTTAACAAAAACAAAGCGCTTCTCGGGAGGCAACCCGTGTTTCTGTCTTCTTTCTATTTTCTAATAAGTGTAACGTGAGGGGGCTCGCCTCTTCCAATCTTTTGTTTTTGCTTTCTGTGATGATTGTCATGATTACCCAGATTATGAAGACTCCCGTGCTTGTGGTTTTGTCCAACGTTCACTCGATCTTCATTCCTTTGCATGCTTATTTTGGGAATCCTATATCCTTGATCTTATTGACTAACGTTTAATCTTTGGCATAATTAATAAACGGCTTTAGATTTACGTGAAATACCCCTTTTATAGGAATATACATGAAATTATGTATTGGGGTGGCACCCCCCAAATGAGGAAAATTATCGTTCTTGTATAAGGGGGGGGGGGGGGAATCTATCGATTATCCACTATAATTGTCTATTCCTTTCAACTAACCCTTTTTACCAAGAAATATAAAAAATGTGATTTTAATGCCAAAATTAAAAAATTGCAAAAATAAAAATAAGTTTGTTTCATAAATGTTTGACAATACGCTGTGAGAATAGAATAATTTTTGACTTCGATTGGACCGAGCATGTTTGAGCTCTACTTAATCCCTTCACCTTATAAATGTATACGCTTTGTGCTAGTCTTTTTATACGTGAGAAGCTTAAAAAATGCGATTCTAGCTCAAAAGACAATATTTGCAAGTTTCCATAAATACTTTAAATATGCAAAGCTAATTATATTTGTGCTAAACATATCGCGGATCTTTTTATAAGATTTTAATTTGCGAAGGAAAGAGAAATGATATAGTTAAATATAAGTTGGAATGTAAAGCAAGGATTAAGTTGAAATCTTTAAAAGCTCATAAGTGTAATTTGTGGGGTTGGGCTGTTTTTCTCCCAGTAGCTTCTAAAATAACTAATAATACGTGCTCTTTTTGAAAGACAAGTTAGAGTTTTATCACTCTTAAAAGTCCGTTAAAATCAACATTTTTAGAGTAAAAAGCTTTATCGATGAATTGATAAATAAGTGTTTTTGATCAAAAATAATTTTCTAATTAGAAATTTTCTCTGTATACGGTGTAAATATAAATGTTGCAAAAAAAACAAAAAATGGAAAAAAACGAAAAAGATGTGAAAAATATAATAATGTTGCTAGTATAAGTTGCTTAATAAATAAAGGGAAAATGTCTTTTTCTAAAATTTAAACATTCTTTTGAACTTAAACTTGTTAATCCCTACAAAAATTTAAAACTAGACGTTTGTTAATTCTGATCAATATTCTTTGTGAGGTGTCAAAAGCCTAGACACTTAACCGATGAGATCGGGAGGTTCCGAGAAGAAAGCCACTCTAAAAGAATTAACTTACCTACAATGTCTTAATTTCGGAGGAATTCACTTGCTTTGAGTTATAAACTTACTAAGTTTTATGGAAAATTTTTAGTAAAGGGTTCAAAAGTCGGAGAGTCTCGACAAATTATTCTCTAAGGGGTGTCAAAAGACCGGTCACTTAGCCGACAAGGTTGGGATGCGCCGAGAAGAAATGTTGCTACATGGGACAATCTCACCTTTGAATTCATATAAATAAAAGTAGAACGTGAAACTTGAAAAGATTATAACTATTTAAAAACGTGGGTTGGATGGTCAAAATTCAAACTGAGCACACACACACCTTAATGGATAACATCTGTCGGGGGGAAAAGTTCTACACAAATTGCAAATATGAGTAGCGTTAGCATCCCAACTTGTAATTAACAATGATTTCGTTTTTAAGCTTAGTTTGGGAATAAGTGAAAAATCAGACGAGTGAATTTATCCTCTATGGGGCAGCCATAGGGATTGAGGTGTTTCTTATTCAGTGACCCTTAAAGTTATGATCAATAATAAAAGTCAAGCATGTTGTATATAATAGAAAATAAGAAAAATATGTGTGCAAGAAAGAAAATGGTAAAACGGAGAGTGTTTTAAATAATAGTAATTTCTTAATCCATTTTAATTTTACACTCTGCTACTTTTTAAGGTATTTAATTTAAGGGGGTTAGAACTTTTGGTTTTCTAGACATGAATTTATTTCATTGCGCGAGGACACAGCAATAGTTTAGTATGAGGGGTTTTGGTATGTGCTTAAATACACATACCTTTATCTCAATATAACGAGCTTAAATGACCAAAAACGAACTTAAAAAGCCAAATATATGCTTGTTTTGTTTTATTTACTGTGCAGGTGACGGATATTCACAAAAACACAAAAACAAGGCAAAAACCGGACAAAACCGAGCACGGGATTAGAAAGAGCGAGAAAAACCAAAGCCAAGGACATTTTACAAAGTGGGACTGTAACACCCCCAAAATGGGTCGCAGCGGAATAAGGATCCGGGGCGTGTTACTTCAAGATCAACAGCACAAGATATATATAAGAACGACACAAAAGTCGTTTAAATTGATACATTGGATTTAAATAAAAGACATATTACAAAAGCTTATAGCTTTACTTGTTCTTTGTTTAATATTACAAAAGATAACATAGATTTCCCAAAACATGATGCACATAAATCTTTAACAGTGCAATCCAAAACATAATCCAATGCATCCTTGGAAAACCACGTCGATTGACCTCCTGTAGAAACATTGCCTTATAACGTCAAGCAAAAATGATTGGTGAATTCAATAGGTTTATGAATTTAAATATGCAGGGACCGCAAGACTTTCCCGTGATTTACAACAGTAAGCCAACAAGTCACAAAACCAGATTACTCGTTGCACTAAGCTCATGACACTGAAGCTCAACCTATATTTGCATATTTTAGCGTTATTTTGCCCGTAAGATGTTGGTAACCCGCAACAACTGTAAGTCCGACATGGTCCAACAGTTCGTGCCCGTGATTCAAATTCACCCACAAACGGGGAGGTTAATCCCCATAGATCAATTATATACATTCCGCCCTCACATAATGCAATTAACAACTACATCTATGCAATTGACAGTTCAATGATAAATGGGCTCAGGGAGGTATATCGCTACTTAGGCAAACACCTAATCATATATTTTATTTAAAAAACACTGCGTCCCACTTTATAAAACAAAAGCAATTTTCACACCCAAAATAATAGTAAATGCATAAATCCTGTAAAAGTAGGGCTATGAACTCCCGACCTTGAGTACAGAATAAAGTAGTCTAAATAATCACAGATAAAACTCACGCAAAACATTAGATCAACTATTTAAATTAAGTCATATAATACCGAGTACTTTAATTAATAACGTTGAATAAAATCTTATAGTTTGTTACATCGTACGAAACGTGTCGAGCAATCATAATTAATGAGTCATTGACAAATAGCGTACGAGGATTAGGTACACTTAAATCGTAAATCCAACAACTACGTCGATAATCGCCATCCGAAGAGGCCTCATTATGGAAACTCCCTAGTAATATAGCACTTGATAACCACTCAATATTCCCTATATAGCATAATCACCGGACTTAATCGTATTAGTAAAATAATATTATAAGTGAAACGTTTATAAATGAATACTACTTTACGTAAAAAAATGACCTTAATTTGGCCGATTTAAAGCCCTTTGCTCGCATTTCTTAACGTCTACTTCTTCCGTAGTAAGATAGTTAGCAAAATATTACATTTTCAAGTTTTTGGATATTCTGCAAAAAAGATGAATAGTGTTTTTACTAGATTCACAAACACTAATGATACTCGTTTTTAGTTTTAATTAGCGTAAACTTGTAATCGTAATAACTTATTCGTTATAGTTCCGTTTTTAGCGATTCTTTCGAGTACGATCTCGTAAATAAAAGTTATATCATATTTTAGATGTTTTAAAAATATTAGTTTCTGTAATGAATAGTAACTTTTATAAAAATAGTTTTATAAAAGTATTTATAGTCGTAAACTCGTAATTAACGTATCTTTTTCGTTATAAATCGGTTTTTCGAGTTTCTTATCATTTTGGAATCGTCACGAGACGTATTATTATTATATTATGTCAAACCCACTGTATGAGATTCGAATTTAAAACAGCCCCTATGTATTCATGTGTATATCTTTATAAAAACCTTGTTTTATATATTATTTTCTTTAGTAGTTTATTAAGGAAACCCTAATAACTATTTTTAACACATGTGATACTTATAATAATGTCCAAGATCATCCATAGTCCTTATAAATTCATTGTAACAAGTTTAACAATTTACTTTCCATTACTTTCACATGTGAAGATTAAGAAACCTTATAAAACCCTAATTTAACCTAAACATGTTTATACTTAAACCATATGTTAACATACTTTTACATTCATTTTTCCATGATATATATAACCATATGACATAAGAATAAGTGCATAAATTCATAAACATAAGTGAAAACTCATTTTACATATTAAAAAGTCCTTAGTGGTGATTTAGCCATAATTAACATATAACACATAAAATCATAATAAATAAAAGTATGAAGGAATTAGGAAGACCTTAGGGATGATGTATGAGATGTGAAATGAATGCTAAACCCGTGTTTAGACTCAAAACCAAAGCTTACAAGCTTATAAACCCTAGATTAGGTTTGAAACCCTAATCTTGCAATAACTTGTTAAAACCCTTTCAAAGCTTAACCAACCCTTGAAACCTTCTTAGAATACCTTAGATATGATGTGTATATGCTTGTATAATGATATAAAATCAAGCAATGGATTTGGTTTGGAGGGTGTTTTTGGCCGTGGGTTATGATGAGGAGAGAAAGAGAGGTTTTGATTTGTTTACACCTTGGAAATGAGAGAAGTGTGTGTTACTTGCTAGCTTAGGCATTATATAGTGAAAATATCTAGTTAGGGACTTACTAGGAAGGTTCATAGTGCAAGTAGCCAAGTGCTTACAAAGGTGTAAGACTTGGTTCCCTAGATATTTTGTAATATCTAGATATTTAGGGCAAGTCTTGCAAACAAGGTAAGACTTGGTCCTAGCACTTGAATTTCGGCCACATACTCATATGTATGTTGTTATATTTATTAATTTGAGTATTGGGTATAA
The DNA here is from genome assembly GCA_026074375.1 of Tanacetum coccineum. Classification (NCBI taxonomy): domain Eukaryota; kingdom Viridiplantae; phylum Streptophyta; class Magnoliopsida; order Asterales; family Asteraceae; genus Tanacetum; species Tanacetum coccineum. The sequence goes on along the minus strand of BQNB010014213.1, from coordinate 33,639 downwards.
TCGTGGGTATTTGTTTAGGCGTAGTTAGGTTTTGGAACTTCCGGGAATGCCTAAACGCATTTTATCGTGAAACGTAAGCATTTTACGTAACCAATAAAAATATGATGAACAAAGTTAATAATTATCCTCTAAATAATCATATAACACTTGTTAGATATAAACTTTTAATTGTTTAACGCCCGTTTACATTGAATGATAACTTTTAGCTTACGCGATTTAACGTATCGATTACAATTAAAAACAAACGCGTACAATACTAAAAATAAATGGTGACTTTATTAACGTCGTACATTGTCCTAAAACACGGGGTGTTATAGTCTCCCCCGGTTAGCTGAGCCTTGTCCTCAAGGCTTAAGACGCAGCACTTGACGACGGCCCGGTCTTTGAGAACAGATGTGGGTATTTCTTCCGGAATTGATCTTCGCGTTCCCATGTAAACTCTGGACCTCTCTTGGAGTTCCATCGAACCTTGACTAATGGGATACGGCTTCGCTTCAACCGTTTAACTTCACGATCTGTGATCTCTATAGGTTCCTCGACAAACTGAAGCTTGTCATCAAAATGAAGTCCATCCAACGGAACGGCTAAGGGTTCGTCGGCATGACACTTCTTTAAGTTGGACACGTGAAATGTATTATGAACTCTGCTCAGCTCCTCAGGAAGCTCGAGCTTGTATGCAACGTCTCCAACCCTTTTTATTACCTTGAAAGGTCCAACAAACCTGGGATTTAATTTCCCTCGTTTGCCAAAACGTACAACCCCTTTCCAAGGCGAAACCTTGAGCATCACTTTATCTCCAACCTCAAACTCCATCGGCTTACGCTTCAAATCAGCGTAGCTCTTTTGCCTATCACGAGCGGCTTGCATCCTTTGCTTAACTTGAATGATTTTCTCAGTCGTCTCTTGTACTATCTCTGGACCGGTGAGTTAAACTTCTCCAACCTCAGCCCAACAAACAAAAGTTAGTAGGGAGCCGAAATACTATCTGAGCCCCCACTCCTTTAGCTATATCAAAACTAGTCCTATTAAATATATGAATAGCAGCACGTGCCCCATTGTCTTGAGTCACAGAGAACTTTCGGATCCACTTCAGTAAGGCCACCGCATCCTTCTCTTATTATTATTATTATTATTATTATTATTATTATTATTATTATTATTATTATTATTATTATTAGTATTAGTATTATAAATCACTTTATTAAAAAAACTCAAGAGATTTACAATAATTTATAACGAAGTCGAGATACTATCTACGCTCCCACACATTTATTATTATTATTATTATTATTATTATTATTATTATTATTATTATTATTATTATTATTATTAGGGTAAATTACACTGTTAGCCCCTGAACTCAACCTCGTTTGCCCGTTTGGTCCCTAGACAACGGAGACTCTCATATGGAGTCCTAACGTTGATTTTTGGTGCGCTCTTGGTCCTCAAGCACTAACTGTCGTTATTTTGTTCGTTAGTAGACTTTTCTGATGTGTATTATAGTCATTTCGTCCAAAACACAATTTCACTGTTAGTTTCTCACTCACAACTAACAAGTTACTTCCCACACTTCTCTTTCATCTCTCATTCTGTTTGTCTCTCATCTCTAATCTATCTACCAACAAACACCCATAATTAAAAATTTAACATCCTCTCTTCATTATCTTCTTCTCTATCAGTTACATATTTTTCGAAAAATCAAAAACCTCGTTTATCATTATTTTACTAGTCGGGTACCCGCGCAATGCGGCGGCGGATACCAGGTAATTAAATATTGTAACGAGTAGACGTTATTCATTTATATGTTTTTTCTAACATAACCTTACGAAATAGTGACAAATTTTGATTAAAATAACTATTAACCATACCGATGCAACTATTTGACATCCAAATAACATAAGGTTCAAATTAAAGAGAGTAGCATATTTAAAGACATAAATTAAAGATAAACGTCAATACAAAATGAAATATAATAGGCATTGAAAAAGACAACACGTTAACAATATAATAATCGAATAAAATAATCAAGAACCTAACTGTTTATAAAAAATATATTTTTACATTAACGATTGATGAAGATTTGATTTGTCGAATGATGTAAGCCATAGTGTTAGAACCCATTGAAGTTTTAATTTTTTAGATTAAAATTTTAAAGATGGATTATCAATGTCAAACATGTATATATAGAATTCATAAATCAACTTTTTTATATAAAGGAGTAGAGATACATATTATTAAATGAGCGGGTTTTAACATTAAATGTTTGTAACCATCTTAGCCTATTAAATGGTTTGTTTCAACAGTAACTTAATGATCATGATTATGGTCATGTAACTACTATGAATTCATGAAGGAGGTTATAAGATTAATTGTCCGATTAATGCTCATAACTCCTTTTGAGCAGGATTTACAAACTCTTTTAAATTGACTAATATTAACACATGCTAGTTAAAAAACGTATACATTAAATCTGATGTGAATTTAAAATGTGTATGGTGAACATTAACTAATGGCTTTATATCTTTCCCAAACAAGAAGTGTTTTGGTCCCAAAGACTGACAAAAATTACTTTTTTTTGGCGGTTAAATGTTTTTCATTTTAAATCGTCCTTGTTTAGCATGTCTCAACTACCAACTTTATAAAGTAGTAGAGATATGTTTTCTGAAAGTAAAACGTCAAAATTATTAATAGTGTAAATGATTATCACTTTTATTTTTTTAATTTTAGCATTAAATTAGTGGTTATCATTTTAGTCATCTTTTCTTATAAAAATTTCATTAAAATATATCATTATATAAGGCGATTACTATATGGTTTAAATGAGACTTAAATTTTTAGATTTTACATTAATTTTCTAATTTCCTTTTATAGTAATGTTTTTTTTGTCTTAAATATTTAAGACTTCTTTTTATAGGACGAACAAATGTTGTTCATTCATATATTTTTCGAATAATAACTTTACGAAAAGACATAGATAACGGTGACCATGAATGTTACCGCCATGAACCACAATCGTCTCCATCACAACATTTGTTCGCATCAAAATATGCTTTTCGTAAAAGTTGTCATCTCTTGTTTAAATTTTAATACCACCAATTGCTGTTCACTTAATAAGGAGTTAATTTTAAACTACAATCCACATAAGAAAGAACACTCAACACACAAATAGATCACAGTAACCGGACTTTGTTGAAAATTATACACTGCTGTCGTTGGACAAATTAACAAATTAACACACTAAGATTAAGAAACATGTTTTTCTGATTTGTTTCTAACACAAATAGCATAAACTTAAAAGAAACAAAAATAAATCTTGAAACCTAACTCAAACTAAAACAAAAATTAAAAAAAACACAACTTGAAAAAAAATATATAAAATCAAAAATTCCGGCTACTAAAGTAGTTTCTGGTAGAGGTAAGGGGCGCTATTGTAGATTTTTGCGACATCGAAGAACTCTGGCAACAACGGATCTTCAAAAATAATGTCAAAATTTTTATAACTCAGATCTAATCAAATATATAGAGATTTATCTAAAAAGGTTAAAAACCATTTAATACCTCAAAAGTTTATTGATCTATGAAATCGTATATTGAATGCAGGGAGAACAAATTCCATCAAAAGAGGATGTGGTGGCAGCAGATCTACGAACATTTTTAGTCAAAGACGTTATAAGAAGAAAGTTCTATAAAAAACCCTTCAAAACTTGAAGAACCGATGAATAAATAATAAACTTACCAAACTCAAAAATGTTATAAAAGCAGCCGATTCGGTAGTAAGGTTCGGGTTGTGGTGGGTATCATCGTGAGGATTTTAATGGAGGGAAAGTTTATGCTTATTAGATTCGGTGTGGAGAGTTTTTATATTGAAATGGGCTGTTACAATTCATATGATTTACATGAGTTGTTATACCTTTTGGTTGTTACAAATTACAATTAATATGGTTTTATGGGCAACATTAATATTTTGTGCTGTTACAAAATGGGATTTTACAAAAGAAATATAAATCTTTCTATAAGAAGAAATGTTTTGTGTTCTTAAACTTTTTAAGACTTCTATTTATAAAGGTCCCAAATGCTTTATAAAGTGGTAGAGATAGAAACACTAACACACCAAAATCGTCTCCCACCCAAACCAGATCTGGCCACCCCGAATCTACCCAAGCTCATCAACTGGTGACATTGTGACCGGATCTCCTAGACAGAACTTGAATCCGTCAAAGTCGGTCATATCTGAGTTTTTTGTCAAATCTGAGTATTTTTATGATGACTTCATTTCATGAAGGTAATCCAAGCTATAATTACATGACTTACGAGTTGTGATTATAACTTATGAAGGGAAACACAATCATGACGTGTCAGCACTACATGGTAATAAGAAAAAGACAAAAAATAACCCACTCCATAACCTACTGCCTTCCACCACATGCTCAAACACTATAACCTACTCCCATACAACCCTTTAATCCCATCCATTCTCAAAGCATGTGGTGGGTTACACTGCCTCAAACCCGATCAGCAGCTTCACGTGTTAACCATCCTCAACGGGTGGTCTTTACATCCCTTTATCGCCTCCAGTCTGATCCTTTTTTACGCTAAGTGTGGGGAGATTGAAATTGTGTGTAAGGTATTTGATGAAATGCCTGAGAAAGATTTAGTGGCTGGGAGTGCTTTGGTTTCAGGGTATGCGAGGAAAGGGCGGGTAAAGGAGGATAGAGAGGTTTTTGGGTGGATTGATGGGGCGAATGTCGTGACGTAGAATGGGATGGTGGCGGTGTTTCGAGACAGTTGAGGTGTTTAAGGAGATGTGTTTGGCGGGTTTTAAGGCGGATGGGATGACGGTTTCAAGTGTTCTTTCTACAGTTGGGGAGTTGGGGGATTTGGGAGTTGGGGTTATGATACATGGGTATGTGTGGAAAAATGGTTTAGGGGAGGATAAGTGGGTTGTGAGTGTGTTGATTGATATGTACGAGAAGTGTGGTTCTACCGTAGAGATGATGCGGGTGTTTGATGAGATGGGTTGTAAAGATGTTGGTGCGCGTAATGCTTTGATATCAGGGTTTTCTAGGAATGGGTTGACCGACGAGGCGTTGGAAGCATGGTTGTTAAGATCCTGATCTTGATCTTAGGATCTTAGGATTTTACGATACAACAAAGCAAAAACGATCCGCATCCTACATAGGATCTTTGCATGCTTAAGATCTTATAGGATCCTGATCTTGACCATAGGATTTTAAGATCTACTCTGATCCGATCTTACTTTTTTCGAACCACAAACTGAAAAACTAGAAATCTATGGGTTGTGTTTCATAGAAGTTAAAAATCAACATGTTAATCATTTTAAACATTTCATAATCATAATTTAGGACAACATTTCTATGAAACATTCATAATATTTTGTGTTTATGATATATAATAATTTGTATATTTGTATAATATTACAAAGACTATTAAGACAATGACATTATAGTAGGATCTTACGATCTCGATCCAACTTTATGATCTCGATCTTGCAAAGACGAAAACAATCCTGGGTAGGATCCCGATCTTGAAAACCTTGGTTGGAAGTGTTTAAGCGGCTACAGAGTCAAGAACGGGAATTGAACGTTCTAACACCCCCAAAATCATGCAGCGAAATGGTAACCGGGGGCGTTACTTCATAATACACAAGCACACGATATAAGAGAATGACCTCTACATGAGTCGTTTAAAAAGGTACTCTCGTTGATACATTAAACAATAAATAAGTTTTAACAAAGTGGTCCCATAAGTTCTGCATAAAAAGAAAATCACCATTTGGTTACACAACAAAAAATAGTTTAAGTATAAATGAAAATCCATGAAAAATAATCATAATGAATGCGGACTCCAATGCACTTCATAAATGTCCATATGAGTTAAGCACCTGAGAAATACATGCTTAAAAATGTTAACATAAAGTTGGTGAGTTTATGGGTTTAAGTAAATGATAAGTGTGGACCAAAAGATTTAAAGTAATTAATGCATGGCACACAATATCCATAAAAAGTAATTATGATTGCACTAAGCTCATGACACCGAAGCTATGATAGTGTGTAAAGTTCCCGTGTAGGTGTCCAACCCGGGACCACCTAGAATTATGACATGGTATACGTCCATTTGACCAGCCTGTAGGTCAAGTGAGAATCACCAAACCCGGACCGGGATGTTAATCCTAATAGATCTGTTTATAACACTCACGTTTATACAAGTAATTAAAGGTTCATGATAGTGGGCATAGTGGGTTAATGGTACTTAGGCTAATTCGTAATCATGTAAAAAATACTTGCTTCCAAATATAAAACAAGCAATGTATCTTACCCCAAGATTTGTAAAGTAGTTATAAAATAAGTTAAAGCGAGGCTATAAACTCACCTTAAGCAAAAGTAATGATTCGAGAAATAATCAATCAAGTGTAATAGCACAACGGTTCCAAATCGCAACCTAGTTAAATAATGATGCGCTTTAGGTTTACAACAATGAGCGCACTAAATATATATGGGATGTAATAATATAGTACATAACCTAAAATGCTTGTGTATAAGGTTTTCCAAGTTTAAAATATATTTTATAACAAAAGCTACAAGTGTTTTATATATAAAAGTGACTAAAATAGTTGGCTGGAAATAGAGTTTTCTCAATTTTACAGGGGCGTATCTCCCTCGGTTTCTACTGAAATAACGCGTTTCAAAAGCCTAGATTGAAGATTTTTGAGTAATATTTCCAAATATATAAGCTTTGTAAATTGTTTCAAAGTTTAAAGGATCTAAAAGGGGTTTAGAATGCACATATGTCCGCCTGTCTAGAAGGCAAAAATATTTCCCGAACTTGTGTTGGTCATAACTCTCTTAATTTTTATCGTCTAGTGTTGTTCCAACTTGCTAAATTTAAGTTAAGGTGTCCTCTACCAAAGTCTCAATTGGACCAAAAATCCACCCCTAAAGTGGTCATAAAGTCGTATAAAGTTCAGGACTCTGTTTTACGCACTAATCTTGTAAAAATTATTTGAAAATGAATACGAACCCAAATCTTTTTGGGCATCTTCAGAATTTTAGGTAACACATTATAGTAAGATATTATGAAAATATTTTTACTCATAGGTTCCATTATAGTGGTCTTTACAAGCCATTAAGTCACTACAAAAATCTGCTGAATTATAGGATTTATAAAACAAGATTTTAACAAATTTCACTTATAAACAAGCATACTAAGAGGCTATAAATCATATATAAGGAGTAAATAATATATGATAACATGAAAATAATGATGCTTATATATATGGATAAAGATAGATGTTTAATGATGCAAAATTTCCTAAAATAACTAACCAAACCCTAGTTTTATTAACCCAAAACCCTAGCTTATGTATAAACTCTTAATCAAAACCTTGAATTCCATTCCTTTAGCTTTGCTTGCTGCTGATAATAAGGAGAGAGAAGAGAGTGTTTAAGTGTGTGAAAAACGAGGGGAAAGGAGTGTCTTATTTATAGGGCAACAGGTGAAGGGAACTAGCTAGTTTTTTGGACTAACCAAGTTGTAATGTGTTAAGTTGGGTTAGGGTATCTAAGGGGACACAAAGTATAATGAGGAAGGGTTGGGGAATTCTTAATCACGTAGGATTTGGTTATTTTGATGTGGGTTTGACTTTGGGTGGTGGTCTAATGGTTATGGGGTTTGTCCAAGGGGTATATGGTAGGTTGGGAAGACAATATTGGAAGGTGTTGTGATGTTTCAGAGAGTACCATGATGGGGCTGCTTTTGGTGGTAGGAATGGGAGGGAAAAAGAAATTTTTTGAAAGTATATAAGTATTTATGGTATTTGTAAAGGTGGTGAATTGTGTTGGGTATGTTGTGCATGCATGCATGTATGAAAATGCAAGTTTAAGTGACTTACGTAAAAGTTTTAAAACCATATACATATAAAAGGTTAAACATGCTTATTATGATGATAACATGCTAGTTTAGTCTAGAGTCGTTGTGCGTTTAAAGACGTTTTTCATAGTACGCGGGCCAACCTCCCGGTGATAGGTTAAATCAAGCACATATACGTTCAAAGTAAAATATTTCAAGTTAATGGTTAAATATTAACCTAGAAAAATGTCAGTTGTCACAGTCTTTCTCTGTTAAAAGAGTTTCATCCTGAAACTCAGTTGGTGGTATCTGATGGTGAGGTGTCGGGAAACAGGTGAGGGTATTTGCTTCGAAATCGGTCTTCACGCTCCTTGGTGTATTCAAGACCTCTCTTAAAATTCCATCATACCTTGACGATCGGAATGCGGCTTTGCTTTAATTGCTTAACCTCTCGGTCCATGATCTTTACCAGCTCCTCAATAAAATGAAGTTTGTCATCGATTTGGAATTCTTCTAACAGAATGATGAGTGATTCCTCGGACAAACACTTCTTCAGATTCGACACATGGAACATACTGTGAACCTTGCTTAGTTGTTGTGGAAGTTCGAGTATGTAGGCTATGGGTCCAACTTTAGCTATAACCTTGAAGGGTCCAATGTATCTCCGGTTCAATTTTTCCTGTTTACCAAAACGCATCACACCTTTCCAAGGTGAAACCTTCAACATAACCTTATCCCTGACTTGAAACTCTAGAGGTTTACGCCTCACAACAGCGTAATTCTTATGGCAATCACGAGCGGCTTGGATTCTATTCTTTATCTGAACAATCTTCTCGGCTGTTTCGTGAATAATCTCTGGACCAGTGAGTTAGCTATCTCAACCTTGATCCAACAGATTGGTGATTGACACTCTCGGTCATAAGAAAATCTGACTAAATGTAGATTAGTATTCCAACTGCTTCTATAGTCAAGCTCGTAGCATATCCTCTATAGTCTTTATAGTTTGCTCGTTCTGGTGGTCGATAAACATAGTGCACCTTGTATTATATAGGTTGTGTCTCTAAATTTTCACCTCAAGGACTACACTCCCAGCTTTAGGTTTTGTGTCAAAACATGTACGAGCGGTTCAATGAAATAATTAAATAGGATAGCAAACGAATAATGAATAAAATAAAGGCAAAATATAAAATGTCTGCAATGTGCATGTAGGTACGGATTAAATGTCGCGAGAATCCTTAAAGAAGGGATAAAATATTTGTACTGATAAGAAAACATACGAAAACTGAGGACTAATGAATTGTACTAATGATCAAAGAAGTACACATCGAGTAACATTACGTATCAAGGTCGAAGAATGAGACAATAAATGTGAACAAAGGAACCAAAAAAAGAGTACTAATCTCCAAAAGGAGTAGTTGCCAATGTAAATAGGTTATATCGAGTATAATGATTTATTATTCGAGTATAATGATTTATGAATAAAGAATGCTAAAAAGGAGAGATTTAATATAATTATGAATAAAGGAGTAAATGACCATCGATCAATACAAACAAAAGAATTACCGAATCAAATTTCATAAAAACAAAGACCTAACTCAATATGAACAAAAATTCGCACAAATAAAATAATAACAGTCACATATATAAGCTTTATAATTGATTTTAAATAGCAAAAATAACAAAACAGTAGATCATAACAATAGCAAGTATCAAGAATATCCATACAAATGTTGTACGGTCAAAGAAAATGAACGTAAAGGATTATCTGATTAGCAAAATGATCGTAGAGAGTCATGTCTTCTAACAGATCATGAACCTGAAGACTATAGAGAGTCATCCATACGATTAATCGATGTAAATGAGAGAACTGATATCAATAGTTGAAAGAGAGTCAATATATCTGAACAATTAATTGTACAAAACAATTAATTATTAAAGAGAGTGAATATATCCGAACCACAAAGTGAACAATACATTGAGAGTTTTTAAAGAAATGTTTAGAATAAAAGGTCATCACTAACTAGGGTGATCGAGACTCTCTCTCCGAAGTGGGGGCTGCTAGTTGTGTCGTTCCCAATGATATTCTAGTTGGGAGGTGTGACCATAATTCTCGTGGTCTGTCTCAAGGGTCCTTATGTGTGATTCGTTCTCGGCATCTCAGATCTCGTTCCGCTCTAGGCGAAAGAGCATGTCAGCCATAGGTTGGGCTATGACTCGCTTAATAGCTTTCGAACTTAGTAGTTGTCTTCTTGGCGGCACGATTCTCCAAAATCACCAGAAGTAAAGAGAAAAAGAATGAGACGTTAATGAGTCGTGTTCCAAAAGTAGGTGTTCCAAGGTGGCACATATGAGGTGACAAGTTAATAATTGTATTGCAATTAGCCGGCATGTTTCTATGTGGTGGGTTACGTGACGACGTATGTGTTTCAAAAGTATGAGGCGAGTGTTCAAGCTCGGAGTTGGATAGTAAAGTAACCAGTAGGATCGACAAACTGTGTCGAGTTTCAATATCATCACAAATGGTATTATGTAAAGTCATGAAGGCCATTGTATCACTCACAATGTCTTGGAAAAGTTTAGAGACCATTGTGTTACTCACAATGTCTTAGGAAAAGTTTAGAGACCATTGTGCAAGTCACAATGTCTTGGAAGAGTTTTAGTATTGATTTAGAAATCGTTACCGTGAATGAGCATGTATGACAGTTCAGTAATTATGCGTGCCGAAGGCTTATAATGCAACGAAATGTTTATGATGCAACGATTATAGTCCAAGCCTAATAATGCAACCTAGTTCTCTATAACCTTGGCTCTAGATACCATTCTGTAACACCTCCAAAATCATGCAGCGGAATGGTAACCGGGGGTGTTACTTCATAATGCACAAGCACAAGATATAAGAGAACAACCTCTACATGAGTCGTTTAAAAAGGTACTCTGTTAGAAACACAGAAAGTGTTGGTTACATGACTTTTTATCTAGTTTATCATAGTCTAAGGATTAGAGAACAAATAGACAAAGACTTTGTTAATACAAATAAACCGTAAAAACGTTTATTTATATTTTACGATCCATCTATGTTTTTCTGATAACAAAACATAAAATCATCTGAAGTAGAAAATAAAGTTTACTAGTTTTAAACCAATAGTTTTCTAACTCAACTAACATTTCACTTACCTCACACATCATACTTTACATATTTACTTTGTTAGTTCTCATAGAACATTTAATACATTTTTTGAATAAAAATGTACAAAATAAGTTCTAAGCATATATTAACCAAATACAAACTCAAAGATATTTTTTTATAAAAGAAAAATATTTTACACATCATACATGACCTCAAAGCTTATCTAGAAAAGATTTTTTGAAATCTAAATTCGAATATGTTGTTAGTTAGCCGGTTCCCTCCAGTTGCACTGGCCGGTTCCATTGTAGAGATGGAACCGCCAAGAACCGGGCTACAGTATTAGCCGGTTCTGTACCTTTGCACTGGTCGGTTCCATTAAGGTAATAGAACCGGCAAAACTGGGCTACAGTAAACTTCAAGCCTATAAATACCAAACCATTTTTTTGGTTTTAGGCATCAATTAGATTAGTTTTTTTACACTCATATTCAACTAACATACGATGTTTGATCATGTCTCTCTTCTTTTTAGTGTTTTGGTAATATTCTTAATAGGAGAAGTATTGCCAGCTTTGCATACGGGATCAAACATCAAGTATCACTTGGAGCAAGTATCTCTCATCTCATGAAGATTAATTTACTAATCTTCAAGCATCATCAATCAACATAAATTATAGGATAGTGAATTGGTGTTTAGAGCTTTTGGAAAATACAATACTTTAGGTAGGTTTTATAGGGTAGAATATATCTTTGTTGTAATATTGCTTAGTACCTATTAGAGAGTAAGCATCATGGGGTTTTTGTTCTTCCTTATTGGAATATGGTATTTAGGTTTGTACCATATAAGGGTAAACGGGTGAAGGTTTGATTCTACCATGTGAAGAATCCGGTATTTAGCTTTGTACCGCTAAAAGGGTGTAAGCGACGTTGTGAGGCTTCTCCGCCAGTTAAAGGAGTATTGGTGTCTAGTGGATTCGAATTCTCTAATAAGTAACTTGGGGAGTGGAGTAGGGAAAGGAATGTGACCTTGTAGCCGAACCACTATAAATATCGGTGTCTTATATCCTTTAAGCCTTTTACTTTATGTTTTAAATATATAAATCATCATAAACAACCAATCAATTAGATTAAAATTTTAATTGGTAAAACTATTCAACCCCCCTTCTAGTTTTCCACAATTGGTATCAAGAGCGGGTTATCAAAGTTTTTAAAGTATATTGTATTTTAAAAACTTTAAAAACTGATCAAATGAATTTTGAAAACTACTAACAATTTCTCGTAGATTAATTTGTTTTATATGTTTACTTTTTCCTTTAGACAAGAAGATCATTATTCAAGGTCTCGAACACATCAAAGGTATGAATGAAAAACCATTTAAATGATCTCGGCACCTTGATGATATTTTTTCTCTAATCGCAACAAGGTATATCACATCTCTATTCTCTCTATATATAATGTATTAAGGTCCAAAACCTTTTGTGCCTATGTTCTGGTCTGACATTCGAACCTGGCCCAACAAGCCGGTTCCGTCGGTTCCATATGAGAAAGGAACCGATCAAGCTCATCTAAAGGAACCGGCGGGCTTTATTGAATATCTTATTCCCCTTGGGTTTATAATGAATTAATTGGGCTAATACATAAATTTCAAAAATCCCTTAAAGTTTTCCTTTTTTTAAAAAAGGGGTCTTTTTTTTCTTATTTGCTTGCCATATTGCTTCTCCGGTCATTATATGATCTTTGAAGATTAATCTATATATGTTCCTATCATATGTATCTAGCACATCTTGTCATATCCCCTTCGTATCGCAATTTTTGCGTATTTCCTCCATCAAAAATTCTATCTCTTTTCATTTTTTTCTCCATCTTAGATTCGGTTCCTTAACTAATTCCTATAAATTTCTTCTTGGGTTTGGTCTACTTCTCCCTCTTTGCATTCACTCCTCGCTAAAAAATAATGCTATCCGAAATATTTTCTTTCTTCGTATCTTTTCTCCGCTTCGCAACATCATTATCTAAATCAAAAATTAATAACAATTCTAAAATTTTATTTTTTTTTATTTTTTTTAGCTTCATCGTCTGGCAAAGCCGGTTCTCTCTCTCCAATAGAACCGGAAGAATTGTCAACCTGATAGACATAATGACCATCTCCTCTAACTTATAGCTCCTCTCTTCCCCTCATACCTGAAAGTCACTCAAAAAAATTCAAGGTCAAAAATAGAATCATCTCTATCAACTCGCCTTAATTTCTCAAGAATCGTTAATTGTAAGTCTCCAATTCCATATCATTTATTGTACTTCTTCTTAATTCGTTTCTTGAACAAAAAAAAATTAATAATTAATTTTCTTGAGTTTTTTTTAAATTCATATGATCAATTTCTTCTTTCAAATGATTCTTCATTCGGATACTATCTTCCCTTAATCTTTTTGAGAAATTATCCTAGAAACCCTAACTTCTTTTGAGAATTAAGAAAAAGAATTCGTTTATAAAAAAATGATGAAAAACGTTATTATATTTTCATAGCAATACTATATATAAAAGTCGGGAATCTTTCTCAACTCTTCACTTATTTAAAACCCTCATTTTTTATTTGGTAGGTGCCACTATGTCTCACGAAGAACTAGAACTTACTAAAATATACATTTGATGCGTGTGATACGGGTCAGTTTTAAATTTATAACTCGGTATACCAAATTCTTAAGCAACACATACGAGCAAGTAAACTCGTCCGTAGTAGCAAGATATTGAATGGTAAGCCGAGATCGTTCGCGGGGATTTATAAAACTATGCCACTTTAGAACATAAGAACAAATGGATCTAAGACTTAGCTTGAAATTGAATTAACATGCCACACTATCATAATCGAATCTTCATACCACAAACATCATCTAACCAAGCACATAGAGGGACTAGCCACTCATATTAAACCAAGACATAATTACAGAAAATAATGCATTCATAAACATAATGAGAGTTCTTACAAAAGTAAAAGCCTAAAGAAATGTAAACTAGGAAATGACAAACTTGTGACTTAGAGGGATCCTTCCTCCTTCTTGGCTTTCCTAGAGCTTCTTCCTGACTTTCCTGGACTTAGATGACTTTGGAGAGGAGTGGTGGCTATGAGGACTAGGATTTAGGGTTGGAGAATAGTAAGGTGTGTGTTAAAATGAGGCATAGGGGTCTCCTATTTATACTACTATTTTATGTCGGTTCCAGGGCCTAAAGGGGTGTCCAAAGTCGGTTTAGAGGGTCTAAATCCTTCTTGGTTATTCAGGTTTCTTCTAGAGTGAAATGAAAAATGTGGGCTCTAAGAGCCGGGCGGCAAGCCTTCCTGCTGGGCGGCATACTCTCCAGCCGGGCGGCTGCGAGGTCACTAGTGGGATCTTTTTGTTGGATTTTTTGTTTAAGGCTCTTACTTTAGTTGTGCTTGGCCGTGGGCCTTCGTACTTCATCATATCTTCATTACAACTTGATCTCAGGTCTTGGAAGCTTGAGTAATTATATTTCTTTCTTCTTTGAGATGCTTTAGCACTTGATCCTGATACGGATTCTTTGTACTTGAGATAATCTCCGCATGTTCATCTCTCCTTTTCTTTTTTTTCTTGTATTTGGCTGCAATTACACTAGAAAGCATATTTCGACATAATCGAGTAATAAAACCATAGGTAACTGACCAAATAACTAATACAAAAGTATGAATAATGCTCCCAAAACATACTTAATTTAAGGGTTATTAAATCCCCCCACACTTAAACTTTGCTTGCCTTCAAGCAAATGTAGAAAATAATGTCCTCATTCAGGTTATTGAACAAATGAGATGCAATTTAAAAAAGCACGAGTACTCGATAAGTCCAAGTGTACACATCAAAGAAACATGCTAACTGTTTTTTAATGGAAAACGATACAGGTGTATGATTTGGTTTGTAAAACCGAAGTATACAAACCACCATGTTGCTAGCTACCGCTTACCACTATCCTATATGAATCTCGAGATAAACGTATCACTGTATCACGACTTAGCACATTGGCTAATCGACACCAATTTTTCTTCATCTTCCTTCATCTTCATAAGATTTAGCACATTGGATTTATTCATCATCATTCATTTTTTTTCATATTCGATCAACCTCCAATCGACGTACTAGTAAAGGATTATATGTCCCTAAACATGGAGCTAGCAACTTTCTCAAAAATTCATAAGGATTTCCCACATATCTACCATCGATCCACGTAGCTAGCAACTAACCTGTAGGCTTCGGTTATTTAGGTAGAGCTAAAGTATGTGTAATATTTTTCTTTTAAAAGCAAAGGACAGTAAAATGGACAAATGGGACCATGAAAAATGTTGGACTAACCGAGATGGTTAGCTCTAGGCATTAAGGCGTATTTTGAAAACAACCTGATGTTATTCTGATTGGTTTCTTATCATGTGTATACACTTATTACTGGGACACATCTTGTTTTAATTTATGAAATAACTAGATTACCAGGGCAAACAATTTTTATGTTTGCTCAAAATTCCCTATTCTCCCCCCCCCCCCCCATACTAACATTTAGCATTGCCTTCAATGCGGCAAAATGGGCAAAAACAGAAATAAGGAAATAAGAGAAAAACCAGGTGTCCATGCATGTGCGGTAGTACTTGAGCTACCAAGTGCGTCATTTCCTGCAAGAATCTGAAATACAAAAGAAATGCAAACAAACATATATATATATTTTTTATGTCGCACCCCCACACTTAACATTTATTGTAGGTGCGGACGTTTTTTTTAGAAACTAATTATCTTAAATACACTGGTTGCCTCCGAGAAGCGCTTGATTTTTGAGTGAGTCGTCAGCCGGACTCGGGTGCTTCTTTTATTTCTTTTCAAGTGATGGACCTTCACTTGGGACATACAAAATATTCTCGATCACTATTCATTTCCTAGTTTCGTCTAAATCATACAGCTTAGCTTCGTTACAAGTGTTTTCCACTACACTGTAAATGTATGGTTTTTCTGATGCCCATGGCATGGTCTCACGGTAGTTGGCTGGAAACGGTGCCATGAATAGAATAGCTTTCATTCTTCCTTCCTTACTCA
Organism: Tanacetum coccineum; assembly: GCA_026074375.1. Classification (NCBI taxonomy): domain Eukaryota; kingdom Viridiplantae; phylum Streptophyta; class Magnoliopsida; order Asterales; family Asteraceae; genus Tanacetum; species Tanacetum coccineum. Next base: position 17,570 of record BQNB010014213.1, on the reverse strand, counting down.
TGAGGTGAATCTCTTCTATGGTAAGTTCATTTAACTACTCCTTATCGTGGTAGAGTTTAACACGGTGTCCGTTAACAATGAAGCTTCCTCCATGTTTGTCATACAATTCAACATATCCGGATGGATAACCATGTTTGACTATGAACGGTCCATACCACTTTGATTTAAGCTTTGGAGCTTTGAATTTGTATTTAGAGTTGTACAGGAGAACTTTGTCTCTGGCCTTAAATTCTTTTCTAACTTTAAGTTTCTTATCATGATAGGCTTTGGTTCGGGCTTTGTAGATCATATGCTTGAAGTCTCAATTCATCAAGCTCATGCAACTGTAGAAATCGTTTTTCTCCTGCAACCTTAAGATCAGGATTGCAGCTTCGCATGGCCTAGTAAGCACGATGTTCGATTTCAAACGGCAAATGGCATATTTTTCCATAAAGAAGTCAGTACGGAGTGGTACCGATTAGAGTTTTGTAGGCTGTACGAAATGCCCACAGAGCGTCATCTAATTTTCTTGACCAAACAAACGGATTGTCCTTAACTGTCTTTTCGAGGATTCTTTTTAAGGCTCTGTTGGTGTTTTCAACCTGGCCACTGGTTTTTGGATGATAAGCTGTGGCTATACGATGATGTACTCCATACTTTTTCAAGATTTTCTCCATTTGACGATTACAAAAGTGAGTTCCTCTGTCACTAATTAAAGCTTTCAGAATTTCAAAACGAGAAAAAAGCTTTTTCAAGAAATTGACTACAACTCGTGCGTCATTAGTGGGTAAAGCTTCGGCTTTTGCCCATTTGGACACATAGTCAATTGCGACAAGAATGTATGCGTACTTATGGGATTTCAGAAAAGGTCCCATGAAATCAATTCCTATATGTCAAAAATTTCACTAACTTGGATGTTGTTCAAAGGCATCTTGTCTCTTAATGAAATGCTACCAGAACGTTGGCAGGTGTCACAGTTTTGTACTAGAGTCTGTGCTTCTTTGAATAAGGTTGGCCAATAGAATCCAGCATCAAAAAACTTTCTTTGCGCTTTCCAATATATCCTCTAAATTTTCAAATTCTTAGGTATTTTTGTAATGATTACATTATGAAGAAAATTAAGTATAGAAAGAACGACAACATGATCGCTGAAGTAGGAACACCCCAATCTTGTGTCTCATATCTTGTACTCTCCATGGTGACGTCAACTTACTAAATAAAATCTGTTAAATATAAGTAGATCCAAGCAATCTTCTTGACCCACAACCATGCGATCTTCTATGACGACAACACCATAGCTTTGTTTATAACAAGAGCTTCAGCAAATATGAAGCATTGCAGCACCCATAAATATTATGTAGATCGACACTACACACTGGGATCTCGTCGACAATCTAACACACGTAAAATTATAATAAAAATACTATGAAAATTACCATTACCCTTATGTGACAAAGGTAAAAGGAAAATCTTCAAATTATATTATTTATATAATCCTATATTAACCGGTAAGTGATTACCGGGTCGCATCCCAAAGAAATGTGAATTGATACCCTCGATTCAGTTTGGATAATGTTCTGAATGATTTTCAACTTTTTGATTGATTTCCTATGACTAAAAACAATTAAAACAATTAAATGCAAGTAAAATAACTAAACACGCGGACGAAAAACGGAAATGACAAAATAAACCTGATAGGTGTAAAATACACATATCCGTTAACACCAAAAATGACCCTAAATGACTAAAAACATACTTAAAATGGCAAAAATATACTTGTTTTTGTGTTTTGTGTGTACAGGTACGGATATATCAAAAATCACAAGAAAACCGTCAAAAACGGGCAAACACGGACACGAGAACGGAAGAGCGTGCAAGAGCCGAAAGCCAAAGTCAAAAAGTCAACCCTGGTCAATTCTCAGTCAACTCAGTCAAACCACAAAAACCCAAAGTTACAAATCTAGTCCCTCAAGTTTCCAAAGTTACACAAATGGTCCTTGGAGTCTAAATGGGCCCATTATCCCTAAAAACCCTACCTGGATCATAAGCCCAAAACAAAAGCCCAAAATTATAAGCCCAATATCCTTTTATAAACTCTAGGGACCAATTCTGCCAAGATTGAAAGTTATTTAACACTTAGACTTTTCCCTAACAAAGAGGAGGACCCAAGTTGCCAATAACCCAAAGTTCAAATCCTATTTACCCCGTTCAGTTAAAAATAAGCGAGAAAAGAAGTTACATTATTCATCATCTTCCCAAACGTGCCCTCTCCTCAAAACAAAGGGCTTTTATCAATTGAAGGGTGAAATAGACAATTCAAGGATCAAGGAACAAGAGGGCATGGTCAAAAACGTCACTTCAAGGCATCCTATTGGTCAAGAAAAGCAAGGAATGACACGTGGTTGATTGAAAGCACAAGGGAAAGGGTCATTTTACACTGAAAGTACTCACAGAAGTAACACAATGTGTCTCAATCACGGATTGCCACGCTGGCAATCCGTGTGAGCTCATTAGTGATCTAACGGCCAAATATTAATTCCCAATGATTGAAGAAATGAAGGGTACGGATTGAGAGGCGCGTCTAACTGATTTTGGTGCTAGAACCTTCTTGGAGTGCTATAAATAGAGGCCACTACTCTCACACACAAAGGAGTAGTAGCTTTAGGTTTTAGCTTAATTTTCAAATTTAGCTTATGTAATTGTTAATTTCTTTAAAAGCTTTTGTAATTTCTTCTCAAGTATTGTAATCAAGTTTTTAAGTAATGAAATTAAGTTTTGCTTTGAAATAAATCTGTCATAAGCTTTTATGTACTCATTTCCCTTTCATGCTTATAAGCTACTGTCTTATAATCTTCCATAAGCTACTCTCAAGCTCATTTAAGTCTATAAGCTTGAATTTGAGTTTAATCAAGTCATTAAACATACCTAAACCTTAAAAACAGCTTAATTACCTTAGCTTATGGATTTTGGACTTATGGAAGGGGATTCAATCATGGAAGGAATCCCAAGGACTTTTACTAGCTTATCCACAAGGATAAGCTAGAGCTGTAGATAAGCTCTAAGAGCATTAAAGCTTCTGTTTAGCTGAAGAAATCTGTAAGTCTTTTATTTACTTCCTTGTCTTTTAAATTTTAGCTTAAAATTGCTTAAGTAGCTTAGTTTTGCTTATTTGCTTATTAATTGTTCTTATTTGCTTATCCAGTGCTTATTTGTGCTTATTTTAATCAGTTAGAGCTTATTACTTATCTGTTTTTAGTTAATATAGACTAGATCATAGTTTACTTAAATTCTGTCATAAAACCATAAAAAACCAAAAATATTTAGTTTAATGATAGATTCTTAATTCTAGCTAAAGTAGATTGCTAAATTGTGTTTAATAAGCTTGTTATAAGCTATTGGTCATCTGGGAATAAGGATTTAATAAGTAGATTTTAAATTCAAAAGTTTTATGAAATATGTTATTGCTTAAAGGGGTGTTTGGATCTAAGTAATTTGACCTCAATAAGTCAAAATTACTTAAAAACTTTTCTTTGGATAGTTTAAGTTTCAAATTTGACTAGGATTTGAGCAAGTTTCTAGTATTAGATTAAGCTTAAAGTCAGTCTATTGCTTATTGTTTTTAATTCAGCACCAGGGGAGGGTTTTCAGGTTTAAGCTAGGAAGAATTTTGGAGCCTAGCTTTTGTGAGCTTTGTTTTTGCTTGATTTGTGCTTAGATACACTCATTGAGTGTGTCTAGTGCAGGAAGCCACTTTGGTAACCTGCACATTTGAGTTTGTGCTTCTTGGTCAATTGCATCAGCAGTAGTAACTTTAGTTACTACTGCTGTCTTTTAAGCTTCATCTAAGCTAGTTGTTTGTAGGACTTAGGCTTTAAAATTCCATAAGCTTTTAGATCACATATAGGATTAGCTAGTTTTAAACTTGTTTTACAATTCCTAGCTTAATTTCCTAGGTACATTAGCTTCTAAAAGTCATCAAAAATCTCAAAAAGACCAAAACAGTAGGTATAGAACTTAGCTTTTAATTCTTAGATTCCTAGCTTATAGGTTTAGGTTTTATGCATTAGAACAATAGCTTATATGTAGTTTGTCTAGTTTCCAAAAGCTCAGCTTATGTCATAGCTTATTAAGCTTTTTAGCTTAACTTGATTTTGAGTTTTTAGAGTTAAGTTCTGAGTTTGTTGTTTTTAACCATAGATTTAGTAAACTTTAATTGTTAGTTGTTAAGTTAGCTTGTCATTTTTAGCTTATATACATCTTAAGGATTCTAAAACAGCTTTTGGATTTACATTTGTGCTCATAATGAAGTGTGTGCAAATGTTTTAAGTGAAATTAAGCTTTTAAGCCTTTAAAAGGTATCTCTCTGTTGACAGTTTCTCTCAAAAGCTTTTAAGAGCTTATTTTTGGTTTAGAGCTTATGTCGCCTTCATTAAAGTTGCTCATATTAGCTTGTTTTACAACTTTTGTTCTTTGAATTTTGAAAAATAAAAAAAAGTGCAAAAAAGTGGTGTATACCAACCTTGAACCCGTGACCTCAAGCACACAGACCCAACGTGTTAACCAATATGCTACAATAGCTCATCCATTCACTTCTCCCCTCATTAAATACTTACCCTCTTTTTCATTTCTTTGTTCTTATATAAGTCGTAGCTGAATTAGCTTATTATATGGCTTATTTGTTAAGCTGTAAGCTTCTTCTTATTTTTCCTTTGATCTTTATAACTTTTTAGATTTTCCCTGAATTTTTGGCATTTTTCCATTTAGTCCTCGTTGGTTTTGATACTCATGAGAAACTCATCAGGGAACTCGTCATTTATTTCCTCGCCCTTGAGTTCTTTAAGATTGGGTCTCTCAAGTCGCGATAAGTGATCTGCTGCAACGTTTTCTGCTCCCTTTTTATTTTTGATTTCGATATCGAATTTTTGAAGCAGTAAAATCCAGCGTATAAGATGCGGTTTGGCATCTTGTTTCGACAATAAAATAATTTTATTGGCGGCGTGAATCCGTAAACAACACAACTGTTTTTTTGAGAGAACTAGGGTATGACGAAACTTTTCGAATGCAAAAAACTACGGCGAGAACTCTTTTTCGGTCATCGATAGTTTTGTTTGTGCGTATTCAGAGTTTTGCTAGCAAGTAGATGGGTCGAAAATGTTTTCTTCGTTTTGGCCTAGTACTTGCACCCTACGGCAAAATTCTTGCCCCGCACATAAGTTCAAACGGTAGCGACAATTTGGTGAAACCAAAATAGGTGCGTTCGTTTAACTTTTTTGAGATTTTCGAATGCCTTATTGCACTCTTCATCCGAAGGTTAAAGACTGAGTCTTTTTGAGAAGTTTTGTCAGGGTCGAGAGATTTTGGAAAAATCTGTTATAAATCGTCGGTAAGAATCAGACATGTCCTAAAAAAACTTCTAACGTATTTTGACGTTAGTGGGTTGGTAACTTAGCATCACGTCGATTTTTTCTTTATCGACCTCTAATCCCCTTTACAGGACACTTGTGTCCCGACCACATTTCCATCGTCAACCCCCCCGGAAGTGACCACTTCTCCCAGTTAGAACTAGGTGTCTGCTTTCATCGAATTAGCCATCTGCTCTGAGATTATTTAAGCATGATTCAAATTAAACTCCAAAACATTAAGAAATCATCCATTAAGACTTTGGAGGTTTTCGAGCATATCCTAAAAAATTGCAATCATGCACCTTTAAAAAGTTTGCGGCATTTGCGCAAAACCAAAAGGGCATACGCTTGTAGCGTAGGTTCCATAAGGGGGGGGGGGACAAGTGAAAGTGTCTTTTCCTGATCGGCTGGTTCGATAGGCATTTGAAAATACCCGAAAAATCCGTCGAGAAAACAAAAGAACTTGTTCTCGGCTAATCTTTCTAGCATTTGATCCATAAAGGGTAAAGGAAAATGATCCTTTCGAGTGGCTTCGTTCAACTTACGGTAGTCGATACAAACACGCCATCCTGTTACTGTTCCGTGTTAGGAACAGCCAATCGTTGTTTATCATTTGTCACAACGGTCATTCCTCCTTTTTTTGGTATGCAATGCATTGGACTTACCTAAGGGCTATCTTTGATGGCATAGATGATACCTGCATCTAGAAGTTTGATAATCTCTTTTTTAACGACTTCTTTCATGTTTGGGTTAAGTCGGCGTTGTCTCTGAATGACTGGTTTGACATCGTCCTCAAAATTGATTTTGTGTTTGCAAAAGGAAGGGCTAATCCCTGGAATATCGGATGTTTTCCAAGCGAATGCTTCTTTATGGTTTTTGAGAACTGAAACAAGTCGTTCCTTTTCATTTTGTTCGAGTAAAGCTGATATGACTACTAGGAGAAGAGAATTTTCCTCCAGAAAGGCATATTCCAGATGTTTTGGAAGAGGTTTCAACTCAAGATCAGTTGGTGGATCTTGGATAGATGTCCTGATTCTTAGTTCATCTTTTGGTGGTAACTCCTCAAAATCGTCTTTGACTTCATCCTCTTGAACATTCCCTGACATGAATTCATCAAATTCTTTGTCGAGTGTTGTTTCGCTTATCTTTTCTGATGTATTTAGGAATGGTTTAGAATCGTCGAGCAGAGCATCAAGTTCATCCTCAGTTATTTCATCGATAACATCCATGCAGAAGCATGTGTCGTCATTCACGTGAGAATGTTGCATAGCTTTATCGATGTGAAAGGTTGCTCTATCTTCTCCAATTCCTAAATTGAGTTCTTTGTTCTTAACTCTTATGATGGCATCGGCGGTATGCAAGAACGGTCTTCCTAAAATTAGAGGGACTCTATCATCTTCCTCCATTTGCAGGATAACAAAATCTACAGGGAACATGAATTTTCTAACTTGAACGAGCATATTCTCAGCAACTCCCATAAGGTACTGGTAAGTATGATTTGCTAGGCGGATACTCATCATTGTAGGTTTCAGAGTTGTTCCAGAAAGTGCAGCGTATAGTGAATACGGCATCAGACTAATACTTGCACCAAGATCGGCCAAGGTGAGATATTCAACTGAGTTTGCAAGTTTTTAAGGGATTAGAAAACTTTCGGGGTCTCCAAGCTTCAATGGGATCTTGTTTTAAAGAATCGCTGAGCATTCCTCAGTTAAGAAGGCAACAGAGATTTACTCCATCTTACTTTTGTTGCTTACAAGATCTTTCAAAAACTTGCCATAATTAGGCATGCCTGCCAGGACGTCAACAAGGGGTACGTTGATCCTGACTTCTTTGATCATGTCTAAAAACTTGGCATATCGTGCCTCCATTTTTTCTTTGTTCAAACGTTGTGGATATGTTATTTTTGGTTTATAGGCTTTGAGTGGCGGTGTATCGGTCTGAGTTGGTTTCTTGGGTAGAGGTTATGCCTCTTTTTCGACTTCTTCTGCCTCGTCTTCACTATCATCAAGGAAGACGGCAGTTTTGGTGTTTGGGTTAGCTGGTGGGTTATAGGTCTTACCACTGCGTGTGAATACAAAATTCGTGTGCTCATTTCGAGTAGGCTGTGGTCGGTAAGGTTTTTCGTTTGATGTTGAAGATTTTGGATTGGTTTGGGTATTGCTAGGTAGCGTACCCGTGGGTCTTGAAGATTGGTGATCAGAAATTCTACCAAACTTTGTTTCAAGGTCTTGAATCGCAGCTTGATGATTCTTTTGTCCTTGTTCGACTTTGGTTTTGAGATTGTAGAACTGGTTCTTGACAAAATCATTCGCTGTCTTTTATGCTATAACGAATTCTCTCATGGTTTTTTCGAATTCTGATTCGTCTGGTTTCTTTTTGGGAAAACGTAGAATTGGCGGGTTCTCTACACCAGGGTTTAAGTTTCAGTTTTCATGACGATCGCGCCAATTGCTAGAATTTCGACCATAATAATTTCCTCGATATCCTCCGGATGCATAGTTTGCTTCTTCCTCCTTGGGTCCTCCCAGATTTATATGTCGCATTCCGATGATGGATGGGGTCCTCCACATTTGTTGCATCCATCTCATTTCTTTCATGTCTCCTTTGATCTCTTTGAATTGTGAATCAATCCTTGTCGTTAAGGCTTCCATTTTTTCCAATAATGGTGAATTTTCTTCACTTTCGGCGAAGGCAACGGTTTTACGAAGGGTTTGGTTTTGTTCTCTTTTGACCAATCGAGTTTGAGAAGAACTCGATCCTCGAGCAACTGATGTGCTTCATTTGGGGTTTTGTAGAGGAAGATTCCTCCGGCGTCTAGGATAGCTTGGGTTGGTTCGTCTAGTCCGTGGTAAAAGATTTGGATTATGGTTCCTCGTCCTAAACCATGTCCATGACAACTACGAAGTAGATCCTTCATACGTAGCCAAGCGTCGACTAGTGATTCGTGATGTTGTTGGGTGAAACCTCGAATTTCTCCTATGAGTCGGTCAAACATAGCGGGTGGAAAGAATCGGCTTACGAAAGCTTGTCTCATTTCTTCCCAAGTGGTTATCACACCGGGACTTAGTTCGTTGAACCAAATCTTGGCTTCTCCCGCTAGGGATGATGGAAAAAGTTTTAGCTTAATGGCATCCGCGTTGGTGTTGCCATGATGGAACATTCTACATACTTTAACAAATTTGGCGATGTGCTTGTGCGGATCGGCCCATGAGCGTCCATCGAATTGTCGATCTTTGATCATGGAAAGATGGTGTCCTTTGACGGTGAAGTTGTCTCCAAGGTCAACTGCGACAATAGCGGCCCCAGGAGTGGGTGCTACGGCCCGATTGTTTCCCTACATAGGTTGGTCGTCGGCCATTGGGAAGGGTAGGTCAAGAAATGGGTTATAGACTACTTCGGCTTCAAAAAGATTCTTAAAAGGTGGATATTTGGTTTTTGGAACTCGGTCTTCAATAGGTATGAAAGGGTTTCGCTTCTTTTTCTTTCTTAAGGTTTGGTGGATAAAACATTCGGGTTCGGAATAAGGAGTAATTGGTTTTTTGTCCTTGAGTTTTGTCCAGCAGAACGTGTTGGCATTCAAGGGCAAAACTTAAATAAGATCAAACCTAAAAGGGTTTAAAAAGATTGGATAAAAGATGGAGTTTTTGTTAGAAGCTGCTGCGTCGGGCAGCAGAGTGCCGCGCCAGGCGGCATATGGTTTTTTTTGTTTCGTCGAGGGCTCAGCCTTGCAGCAGAGGTCTGTGGCAGGCGGCAAAGGACTCGTTGAAGGTTTGTGCCGGGTGGCAGAGGGCTACGCCGGGCGGCTCCAAGAGTTCTGTGAATTTTTTTTTGAAACGTGGCACATAGGGAAAAAACACGATTAAATCCCCGGCAGCGGCGCCAAAAACTTAATGCGTGCGATACGGATCAGTTTTAAATTTATAACTCGGTATACCAAATTCTTAAGCAACGCATACGAGCAAGTGAACTCGTCTGTAGTAGTAAGATATGGAATGGTAAGCCGGGATCGTTCGCGGGGATTTGGGTGTTTCGACTTGATAAAGATTCCGATGATAAAAGTACTAAGATGCAAGCAAGTAATGATAAAAGTAATTCGATAATAAATAGATGTACTTGGTTGGATTCAGTTTGGGAATCCGATTTGATATGAAGGTGGCAAATACTAACAAGTTGAATAAAAGAATTGGAAATTATCCAATCTATTGTTTTTTAAAACCTTTTGCCTTCGTCAAGACTCCAAGTGACAAAAACAAACATTAGGTGCAATCAATCAATTCAAGACTAAGACAACCTCTATGAGTTTGATTCGCGGTTCGTTTCACAAACCATAGACATCTATTATTATGTTCATAGTTTTACCAAACTGCTTAAGAAATGGTCAATATAAAAGGTAGCAGATCGTAGACAAAAAGGCAATAATTGATTGGTTAATAATATCCTTTTCGACCTATGATATTCTCAACAAACAATCCGATAAATAAAACTATGCCACTTTAGAACATAAGAACAAATAGATCTAAGACTTAGCTTGAAAGTGAGTTAACATGCCACACTATCATAATCGAATCTTCATACCACAAACATCATCTAACCAAGCACATAGAGGGACTAGCCACTCATATTAAATAAAGACATAATTCCAGAAAATAATGCGTTCATAAACATAATTAGAGTTCTTACAAAAGTATTGCAAACGCTTAAAGGAATGTAAACTAGGAAATGACAAACTTGTGACTTAGAGGGATCCTTCCTCCTTCTTGGCTTTCCTGGAGCTTTTTCCTGACTTTCTTAGACTTAGATGACTTTGGAGAGGAGTGGTGGCTATGAGGATTATGGTTTAGGGTTGAAGAATAGTGAGGTGTGTGTTAAAATGAGGCATATAGGTCTCCTATTTATACTACTATTTTATGTCTGTTCCAGGGTCTAAAGGGGTTTTCAAAGTCGGTTTAGAGGGTCTAGATCCTTCTTGGCTTTCCAGGTTTCTTCTAGAGTGAAATAAAAAACGTGGGCTTCAAGAGCCGGGCGGTTGGGATGGCGCTGGTGGAATCTTTTTGCTGGATTTCTCTTTTAATGCTCTTGCTTGAGTTGTGCTTGGCCGTGGGCCTTTGTACTTCACCATATCTCTATTACAACTTGATCTCAAGTCTTGGAAGCTTGAGTAATTAGATTTCTTCTCCTTTGAGATGCTTCCGCACTTGATCCTGACATGGGATTCTTCGTACTTGCGATAATCTCCGCATGTTCGTCTCTTCTTTTCTTGTTTTCCTGTATTTGGCTGCAATTACACTAGAAAGCATATTTTGACATAATCGAGTAATAAAACCATAGGTAACTGACCAAATAACTAATACAAAAGCATGAATAACGCTCCCAAAACATACTCGATTTGAGCGTTATCAAATCCCCCATACTTAAACTTTGCTTGCCCTCAAGCAAATCTAGAAAACAATTTCCTCAAATGAGATGCAATTTATCAAGCACAAGTACTCGATAAGTCCAAGTGTACACATTAAAGAAACATGCTAACTGTTTTTAATGGAAAATGGTACAGGTGTAGAATTTGGTTCAGAAGCAGGATATGTTGGTGAAGTTTTTATTTTTAGGCTTATTTTCTATTAATAGTTCTACGTTTAATTTTGATTCTTTTAGTATTTATTTGTTTCAGGGTAAAAAAAGTTATAGTTGTTTTATTGTTTGTTTGTTAGTCGATGGTTCATACGGCTTTGTTACCAGTCAACTTAAGTTGACCGTTGGTACCAGTCCCTAAAGTCGACGTTAGGTACGGTTGTCCCCCTTTTACCAGTTCGATTAGCCAAATAGTTGCTTACCTGTCTACTAAACGTCGAAACGTTGGTACAGTTTTGTTACGAGTCGACTAAAGGTATGCTTTTATTATGTTAATGTTTTGTTTTTATTTTATAGTTTACTACTCCAGTCCGAGCTTTTGTGATTTCGTCGCTCGGACTGCGGGGGAGTATTAGAAGATAAATAGGCCCAAGCCCGGTTTGTGGGCTTAGGGTCCGTTAGGGTTTCATTCATGTAATCTTTTATATATTGTGATCAATAATAAATCATAACCTATGGGGTTTTATCATTGTCTAACCAAAGACTTACTGCGAAGACTTGACATAGCCAAAGGCCCTGTTTTGTCCTCGCCAAATGACTTGGATATTTTAGTGGAAAAGCTTGATATCATTGAGTATGAGGTATTTTTGTTAGGATTCATTATCACAAAGACCATGTAGTTTTGATTACATGATTGCATTCGTCCATTTGTATTATCGGTTTCGCTAACGGACATATGTACTTGTATTATTATTTAACATGTCCTTGTATTATTGTTTTCGTGTACTGTCTATAAGAACAAAGAGTGTTGCAGAAGATTTGTGACCAGGTACAGACCTATGATTTCGAAAAAGTGTTGCACAAGATTTTTTCGAACTATAAGCACAAAAATTCGTACAATAAAGAATTTGTTAGCTAAGTAAAGGTGTACATCTGATGAGGACATGATTCAAGAGTAAGGATACTGCCAAAAATAAGTAACCTTAAAGATGGAAAATTTTAATATTAATAACAAAATATGGTTTTCATATTTTGTTTATTGACTTTTATTTAGTTTTCATATTTTTGTTATTCTTGACTTTTTCTTCAAGTTTAGTTCTCATATAAATATAGGGTTTGGGTTTATTGTGTATTCATTTAATATTCAATTATTAATAAAAATTCAAGACTTTTAGTCTTTTATCCCTTTGTGATTCGTCTTGAACCTTAGTTAGGGTTTATAGTACGCTTTCGTTCTGCATCAGTTGGTATCTAGAGCTTGTTAGTATCCTGGATGGTGACTGATTTAGAAGATTCAAAAACCCATACTATTGATAGGGTATGGTCTGGAGAGTATATGGATCATGGTTTTACCAAATCCATGTCAAAACTTGACTGGTGTTACACCATGCTACAAGAACTACGTTCCGTGATCGTAGGTGGGGCATTAATCCACAAGAATCGCGAGGGTAGCAAACACGAAGGTCGAAGAATTCGTCCAACCATAAGCGATTTTGGAGGCAATTGTGCAAGCAGTCAATCCTCGTTCAACAATGGAAGAATTGAAGAATGGGAAGAGTAAAAGAAGGAGGATCGAGTACATACGACCAAGATTTTTTGTTCAAAAATTCTAATCAACAATTCGGTGTGTTCTTTAATTATTGATGGTTGTAGCATAAATAATTTGGTTTCAAGAAAATTTGTAGATTTCCTAAAGTTACTAATGAAGATTTGTCCAATTGAAGGTTACCAAGTTTGTAAGGTTCCCGTGACCATAGGAAAGTCTTATAAAGTAGAAGTACTTTGTATTGTGGATGATATTGATGAGTGCCATATATTATTGGGAAGACCTTGGCGATGTGAGGTTAATGGCAAGTATGATGTTAAACGAAATCTCTACCTTTTCTCATGGGAAGGAAGGAGAATTGTTATGGTTCCACCCAAAGTAACACCACAATTACCAAAGCCCGAGGTTAAAGTTGAAGAAAAGATTGTGAAGGCCGAGGTTGTTGACAAACACATTGAGAAAATCCAAGACCTTCAAAGTTATAAACAACATGATGACAAAATTTCAACTTTATTGTGTGAAACAACGAATAAAGTTGATACTTTGAAGACTTGTGAAGAAATTATAGGTTTTAATGATGATGAAGATGTGAAAGGTTTTAATTGTGAGCCAAAAACGGATTTCAAATGCGTTCATGATTTAAACGTTCATGATTTAGATTCTGGGTTAATTTTAAGGATGATTATCAAATACTCCCTCCGTCCCAAAATAAGTGTCTAGTTTGACTTTTCAGAGTCAAACTGGTTTTACTTTGACCTAAAATATTTTTTTTGGTGTTGCATAATACTTGATAAAAATTATACCAATGAAAAATACACTTAAAAACCAATCCATTCATATATTTTGCATCAAATATTATGTAACACACACAAAGATATCTAAAGTCAAAGTTGAACCAGTTTAACTCTGAAAAGTCAAACTGGACACTTATTTTGGGACGGAGGTAGTAGACAAGTATTAGTGTATTACATAATTACTCAGAATTAAAGGTGAGACAAATATTAAAGATTTATAACAATTAATTACTCAGAAGTCAAAATTACTCTGATAGGAACCCCCAATTTATATCAATTAATTGAATATTTACTTAAGTAATTAACAGATATGAACCCCCCCATTTATAACAAACATAATTAAGTAATGTAAACCCAAGCCCATATAATGAATACATATTTAATTAATTAAAGATTTAAATCAGAAATATCTTACCTGCTTGTGGTGTCGCCGGAGATGGAGTCGCCGGAGATGGAGTCGCCGGAGATGGAGTCGCCGGAGGTGGAGCCGCCGGAGGTGGGGAGGTGGGGAGGGTGGAAAGGGTGGAAGAGGTGAATTATTGAATGTGTTAAAAAGTTACAGATCTGGAATATAACCTTAAATAAAAAACGTTTTTTTATTAACTTTGACCGAATTTGACCGACTTTGACCGATTTTGACCAAAACCGATTTTTTCGACCGATTAGTGAAAAAACGTAACGGCTGACCGCCGTTAAGTGATATATCAGTGATATAACGGCCGCCACGGCCGATATTTACAACACTAGTTATAAACAACATGATGACAAAATTTCATCTTTATTGTGTGAAACAACGAATAAAGTTGGTACTTTGAAGACTTGTGAAGAAATTATGGGTTTTAAATGATGATGAAGAAGTGTGAAAAGTTTAATTGTGAGTCTAAAAAACGATATCAAATGCTTTCAAGATTTAAACATACGGGATTTAGATTCTGGGGTTAATTATAAGGATTGGTTTCAAATATCACATTAAGTTTTCAATGGTAAACAAAGAAGCTATTTTTATTACAATTGAAAACTTGGTGGTCGCTGATAAGGAGCACACAACCCGATGTTTTAGGTCATGGATTGATCGTTGGGAGTATGGTAGATGTATTAAAAAATATGAAGGTTTTCGAGTGGATGTGAAGCGCAAATCTATTGAAGATAATGTTCGTCGTGAGAAGGTGTTCGAGGTGGATAAAGCCCTTAATATTGAGAACTCGAGGGTGAGTTCTTTCTAAGTGAGGGGAATCAATGTTGATGAAACCAAGGTCAATGCGGTTCGAGATTCGTCTTCACTTAAGATATTGCCTGAGGTTAGAAATAATAAAGTGGCAGATGCGTTTCAAGAAGAATATGAGTTACAGTGTGGCGAGCCTTTGGACGGAGAGGCGAAACAAGTTACATATGTCGTTCAACGAACTTTATGTTCGCCTAAGGGTAGTAACTCTTCACAAAGAAATAAAATCTTTCAAACTAAATGCTTGGTTAAGGAAAAAATTTGTTCTATTATCATTGTTGGAGGGAGTTGCAAAAATTTAGTGTCTAAGGCTTTGGTTAAAGCTTTGAAGCTTCCAACCGAACCCTATCCTAGTCCTTATCAGATTGGGTGGATCAAGAAGGGGCCGACACTTATGGTGAATGAGATTTGTAAGGCTCCTCTTGTTATTGGGAAGCATTACAATGAGTTGGTTACTTGTGATGTTGTTGTTATCGAGGCATGTCATCTATTATTAAGAAGACCATGGCAACATGATGTGGACTCCACACATCAAGGTAAATTAAATATGTATTTGTTTAAATGGAGCGGAAAAACTATTGCTATGTTACATATAGGTGTCATCTCTCCTAAGAAGAAATTAAAGAGCAAGACTTTGGTAACTTTGGTGGCTTCACCAAAGGAATTTCAAGCTGAAAGGAAGGAGACGGGAGCTTCTTATGCTTTAGTTATGAAAGGCGTTAAAGATGTCATGGAGAATGCAATACCGGTGGCAATTAAACCGTTACTAGCTGAATTTGGCAAGATTGTGACGGATGTTGCACCAGATGCTTTGCCACCATTGAGGAATATTCAACACCAAATTGATTTAAGTAGAAAGACCACTTTATTGGTGTCCATTAGTAACGAGGTTTTGGGTATCGATTCAATTAAGGAGTTGTACGCAAATGATGAAGATTATGGTAACATTTGGATGGAGCTCGAAACCAAGCAACATCGGGGTGAGTTTATTTTAATTGACGGTTATTTGTTTAAAGGTAATCGTTTGTGTATTCCTAAGACTTCCCTTAGGAGTCAATTGATTAAGGAGGTACATGCGGGAGGATTGAGTGCTCATTTAGGCCGAGATAAGACCATTGCGAGTGTAGAAAGTCAATTTTATTGACCTCAATTAAAAAGGGATGTTGGAGCTTTTGTGAAGAGATGTGTCGTGTGTCAAAAAGGAAAGGGTAAAGCACAAATACAGGTCTTTATATGCCATTGCCCGTACCTGAGAGTCCTTGGGTTGACATTTCGATGGATTTTGTGCTTGGGCTTCCTCGCACTCAATGGGGAGTCAATTCTGTGTTTGTTGTTGTAGACAGGTTTTCTAAGATGGAGCATGTCATTCCCTGTAAGAAGACTTAAGATGCGGCACATATTGCAAGGTTGTTCTTTCAAAAGGTGGTTTGTTTACATGTAGTTCCAAAGTCCATTACTTCGGATCGGGATAGTAAGTTTCTTGCTCATTTTTGGTAGACACTTTGGAGACGATTTGGTACATCTTTGAGTTTTAGTAGTACCGCTCATCCTCAAATGGATGGTCAAACTGAAGTAGTTAATCGCACATTGGGGAATATGATACGTTGCTTGTGTGGGGAAAAGCCTAAACTTTGGGATGTATGGTTGGCACAAGCTGAATTTGCTTATAATAGTGCGGTTCATAGTTCCACGAGATTTTCACCATTTAAGGCTGTATACAAGACTTCTCCAAGGCACGTGGTCGATTTAGTTGATTTAACGAGAAAGAAGAATGTTCAAGCAAATAGGATGGTGGAAGAAGTTCAAGCTACTCATTAGGTTATGCGAGCCAACATTACCAAACCAAATGCTAAGTACAAAATTGCAGCGGATAAGCATCGTCGGAAGAAGTTGTTCCAAGTAGGAGATGAGGTAATGGTGTTTCGTCGCAAAAAACATTTTCCGGTTGGGACTTATAGCATGCTACAGCCAAAGAAATATGATCCGTACAAAATACTTCGAAAGATTAATGATAATGCTTATGTGGTGGACTTTCCTATTACTATGAGTATTTCAAAGACTTTCAATGTGTCAGATATTTATGAGTTTCACTCCGAGGACGTGAATGAGGACAAGCACTCGAGGACGAGTTCTTTTAAAGAGAGGAGGAATGATGAGGACATAATTAACGAGCTAGCAGAGGAATATATAGATCACCTAGAGTGTGGCAAGAGTAAGGGTACTCTTAGTATGAGTTAGAGCACTACTAAACCAAACTGAGGTTACTTGTATTTGAGAGTAACTATACTTTGGAGTAATTCTACTATTGTTGGAGTAACTCTACTATGCCACCTAAAGCCTACTGAGGTTACTGGTTTTTGGGAGTAACTCTACTTTGGAGTAATTTTACTATTGCTGGAGTAATCCTACTATTTGTGTCGTGATATTTAGCTTCCTTATTTTGTTTATTCTAGAATATTTCTGTTGACTTTTTCCTCAAGTTTAGTTTTCCTATAAATATAGGGTTTGGGTTTATTGTGTAATCATTCAATAATCAATAAAATTCACGACTTTTAGTCTTTATTTTCTTTGTGCTTCGACTTGAACCCTAGTTAGGGTTTATAGCACGTTTCCGTTCTGCGTCACCATGATTCTCATAAGGTTTTTTGCATTTGATTTTTTCCATTCTCCAAATATCAGTGTATCATCAGCATATTGGAGGTGAGAAATTGGAATATCACTCCTACCAATTTTAACCCCTTTAAAAAGACCATTTCTTACAGCATCTTTTAAAGTCACATTAAGGCCTTCCGCCGCCACAAGGTAAAGAAATGGTGAGAGAGGATCGCCTTGCCTAACCCCCTCTCCATCTTGAATTCCAAAGTCGGGGATCCGTTAACAAGAACCGAAACAGAAGCTGATTTTTGGCAAGTTTGAACCCACTTGCACCATCTTTCTCCAAAGCCCATTTGTAAAAGCGTATTTTGAATAAAATTCCAATTAACGCTATCATAAGATTTTTCAAAGTTATCATTTAAAAGGAACGCTTTCTTCTTTTCTTTCTTTAAATAATCACACGTTTC